>JAPVRG010243419.1:0-13364 GCA_029783565.1 Rhagoletis cerasi
ACTGTATGGAGCAGCTTAAAAAAGCTTTGCTACTGAAAGATTTAAAAAGCTTCTCCCACGGGATATTTTTTAGTCATGGAATAACTAGCATCGCGGTTACTAATAAATTGTATGCCAAAGAGAGAGCGCTTAACCTGGATTCATTTATATCAGCGACGATCAAAGAAAGCTTTTTACCGAGAGCACGAGTTTAAAGAAAACTTGTGATATATTTTTTTTTTGAACGTGCTCGCGGTAAAAAGCTAGTAAAATCTACTAGTTTCATTGCTGCAGTCTAGCAAGTCCAAAAGTATTAGGAAAAAGGGATTGATGCAGGTTTACTTCAAATTAATTTATCTTGAATTTTTGTTGAATTTTGAGTTTAAATAATATACTTATTTCTCAAAGGTATTTTTCTGTTACCAGACGATATCTCGCTTAATATTTTATCAAATTCAATGACTGAGACCTCATTTTGAAGAGGGCAGCCCACTTACGTGCAAAAAATAGTCCCGTTGCTAAAATTTGATAGTTTCTTAAAAAAAGTGTTTTTAAAAAGCTAAAAGCATTGTATCTGGTCAATCCACTCCCTATCTTCCATAATACTCCATAAAATTTAATGAGTGAAAGACCATTTTGAAGTCCAGCTTCACCGCTTTAGGCAAAAATTCAACCTTTTAAATAGGGTTGCCTCCTATCTAAAATTTTAGTGTGTAAAATATAATCATAAATAAAATATTGCAACGCGTTCAGCGATTAAAAGATATTTAAATGCGCTCCTATCCAGGAATAGTAGTTTTGAACAGGGTTGCCACCTACTTAAAAATTTAAATCTCTATATACATAAAACAAAACGTAACTCAACGACGAGTCGTCCTATGTGAGTTGTAATAAACAACTTTGTGTTTGTCTGTTTGTCTCTGACAAGGACACTTTTTACGGCGAGAAAATTGAAAAAAGTTTTTTTAAAAGTTGTACAGGGGTCAAACGTGAATTGTTGGTAAAAATGTTACACCAAAATATTTCAATAAAAAAATTAATTTTGGGCGAGACAAAGTTCAGCGAGTCCGCTAGTATTTAATAAAAATAATAGTATTATGGCGCTTACAACTTTCGCAAGCGTTTGGCCGAGCTTCTCCTCCAATTTATAGTTTTACGTACAACGCGAGTTTGCCATTGCCTGCCGAAGGGCGACCTCTGTTAAAAAAAACTTATTTTCAGGTTCCACAGAGTGGGTAGTACGGATCTCTAACCACTCAGCTACAGCGGCCAGTGCTCTATGGTCCCAATTACATTTTTTTTTGGCATAAATTAAACTAATGCAGCTACGAAGTTGAAAGTTGGCGAAGTAAATAGTTATGACATATATAAAAACACGGCAAATTTTTTTTTTTTTCTACCAAAACGAAAACATTTCGGCACGACTATGCGGAAATTGTGCTAAAATAAAAGGCAATTGTGGGAGTTTGCTGAAAAATGCTGGTGAGATCGAAATTTCTACATACAAAACACACTTTGGCGAACACTTCCACGTTTGTACATTTATACAACTTCATGCCCAAATACAACCTTTTTTTCTACGAAACATATAGGTTATGTTGAATACAAACCACATAATCACAACACTCAAGAATAACGACAAGGACAAAATAAATATAAAATCGGAAATAATGTTTTTAAACCACTTACATTGGTGTTCAATATCCATTATATATCCTCTTTATAATTTTGTTTGCACACTTTGCTGTTAAGGTAATTGTAACACACTTTTAATAGCGATTTAATTAAACGTGTTTAAACTTCCTACTTTGAAAGCTTGACGAACCGGTAGTGTTGCCACCTATTTTATTTCATTATATTCTCTTGATAGATTGGAGTGTTGCCATTGAGGAGATATATACGCTTTTTGAAACTTTTTATTTTTTGATTTTTGCTTTTCTGCCAAAAAAAAAATTGATTTGGAACCAAAGTGCAGTGTAAGACTTATCGTGAGCTATATTTTACTTCATTCTAAAATATTTCCGGAAGTTTTTGAATGAGATAAAACCTGCTTGGAAGAATATTTCACAAATAACATATCTCGCAGAAAAATATAGAAATGAGGAAATCAGAAATTAGAATTGCTGAATATACCAAAGTTCGGTTTTATTCTCTACTACATAAATATTTCGGCGATAAGAAGTTTAAGGAACTGAAAACGTATACCTTTGTATGTCGTCACTTGTGTCCCTTTCGGGTAGTTTTGTGCTAAGCAGCGCCAGTTCATCTACCTTACACGTTTTTGTCAATAACGTAAATTTAAAAGTTATATAGCTATATTTGAATCTTCTTCAGAACTGTGCTTTGGAAATTATAATAACCAAGGAATAAGTTTCTTAAGAAAAAAATACGTGAAAAAGTTTCAATGTCGGGAAATACATATATTTTTAACTTACGCTAAACGACCATTGATATTTCGCTATTCGAAATAGAAATACATAGATATATAAGTACTATAAAACAATACATCATCAAATTAAAAAAGTAATTTGTCTTCATTAAAAACTTTATAAACGCGTTCAAAATTTCAATTATTTGCTAAGCGTGATTAGCCAATATGGCTATTATATTAAAAGCTAAGAATTTCAGTAATTCAAAATATTAAATTTTCCTTATTTTTTTCCTGCAATTATTTCTGTCCTTTATATTTTTGTCTAGTGCACCATTCAAATTTTTTGTCTGCAGAGAAATTTCCATAATTGTTGTCGAAGTCGGCGTTGCCGCCATAGACAACAGTAACTCAAGTACAGTTTATAAAAACGACAACATAAACAACAACAAAAATAAAACAAAATTGTAAAAGTCAACAATGGGGCAAATGATGTAGAAACGACAGTGAAAAGTTGAAAGGCGTGGGAAAGCGAGATGCGAATAAGAACAAAAAAAAACTAGGTCAAATGTAATAAATGAACACAAATACATGTGTATGCGTACATACATAGCTACACGCAAATGTACAGTACCAAGTGTAAGTGAAGTGAAGGAGTAATGAACTGAGTCAGAATGGAGATGTGAGTCTTCACACAAGAGTGAGAGTAAAGTAAATATCAAATATGTAGCATATTTCAGGGCTAACACAAAACATAAATACAAACATACATATACATAGCGGTGTAGCGGTACACTAATATTCGCATAAAAGTGAGTAAATATACCAACGCTGTGCTCTGCTTGCTACGGGCTAAGCCGCGCAATCGTTTCTGCGACAACTTCCTCATCTACGACGAGCCTTCAACTCACAAGCAAATACTTAACATTTCAAATGGCCAAGCAACAATGACAAGCGCTAAGCAAATATAGCAAATAAAGAAACGAAAGAGAACTAACTATACGAGTATATACAACATAAAACGCTACAATAACAAAAATATGGCAAAACAATAGTTACAACAAACAATAAACACGTCAATGGCCGCCTGCGCTTGGTCGTAAAATAACAATGATGGCGACAATATGGCGTCAAATGTGTTTGTGTGGTGCTAGGTACCAAGCGGTAAGCTTCAGATTTAGCGAAGGAGCATGTACATACAGTTTTGATGGAATACACATTTACAACATATTCATGTATCTATAAACATTTGCGCACTTGTAGGCCATTACGAATGTGTGGCAATATTCAAGTGCGCCATTTTGCTTTTAGTTTGCTCGTTTTTTACTGGTAGTAGTATAGTGATTTAGGCAAGAAAGTAGGAGATAAATGAATAACCTTGAAAGTGTTAAATTTGTATATCCTATTACGTGAATCGGAAATAATGAAGTCGCAAAATTCTTAGTGCAAATTTTTAGAAGTGAAACCTGTGGTAAAACATTGTAGATGATGAGAGATAGGACTGACTGTGCGGATATTCGCAAAATCGTCAAAAACTGTGGAATTTTTACTCGACATTTGTTTTGTTTGTTTTAATTTAACTGACTCACTGAACCGAATTTAGGCCTACTAATTTCGCCAAATCGCGATTGCAAAAGCAGTTATGCCTTAGGACTCTAAAAATCATTTCGCTTAATTCGATCGTCGAA
This sequence comes from Rhagoletis cerasi, assembly GCA_029783565.1. Classification (NCBI taxonomy): domain Eukaryota; kingdom Metazoa; phylum Arthropoda; class Insecta; order Diptera; family Tephritidae; genus Rhagoletis; species Rhagoletis cerasi. Next base: position 4,036 of record JAPVRG010243419.1, read on the forward strand.
ACTATTATTAACTTTGAAATTAGTTTTTAGTATAAAAAGTAACTCCTACCCTTCTTTTTAAGTAGATGTACTATTTATTAAAGTTTGAAACTCATCAATAAAATTTTATGCATTTTTAATAAAAGTCACGAAAAACTAATTTGGAAAAAAAACTGGTAAAAAAATATTGGCAGTCAAATCTGAAATTAAATTAAATGACCACTGTCCGTCTTTCTAGTGTTAAATCTACAAGTGATAAATAACCCTTAACTAAGTCTAAGAGTAGGCAGTGGGATGCACTCGAAATACCTTCCATTGAATCTCTGTTTTAGGCTACCAGACCACTTCACAGTTGCCTCTGCTTTGCGATTACTGGGGTCAGATCAGATCATGTTCAACAGAAAGTCATCTGTCATACGCCATCGATTGATCATTTTATTAAGGAGAGTGCTACACACATAATTCCCTGAGGTTAAGGAAACTGCCTTCGTGGAAAGAACGTACGAAACGTCTTTAACTACAACTTTCCTAGGCTTCCCTTCAGGAAAAAATTTAATATAGTGTGTCCATCAAGGAAAGAGCGGACGGTTACTACTTTCAGTTAACGCTTCGAAGCATACATTTTTGTGGACGGCTTAAAAATGGATTATACTCTAGCGGTAGTCATTGGTATCAGGGAGGAATGTAAAATAGTTTAAACTTGACTCTGTAAGTGTCAGTTTTAACCTAGCAAAACCATTTACATGGTACGCTAAGGCTTTAGCTAGTCCGAAATGAGTTGCTCAAGATATCTTAGTGCTATAGGATTTTTTACACCTCCGAGCTATATTAAGGGCCACATCTTTCAGCACTTCGGTTATCCCGGTTTAACTTCTTACGTTCTTAAGCCCCATGAGCTGGATTTAAGAGAAATAACCATCTGTTTATGTTACCAACTCTTAGTTAGGAGAACACATTTTTAGGCACTTTCGTCCCTAATAGTTCTGGCCAGACCCTCATATATTTTCATGTATTTATAGCTAAATGGTGATACATTTTTATACGTTTTTATACCATTCAGTCATGTGATTTTTCTTTATTACTATTCTTTGTTATATAAACAAAAGAAATTTCATCTGTAAGATACAATTCAGTGTTGTTCTGATGTACATAAATGTAATAATGAAATAATATTATTTTAATGAATGTATAATTATTTTTTTTCATACAAAACTGATAAAATTAGGTCAAAATTCGATAATATTACTTACTAGTCCTTAAATTTTGTTTTCAAAAATAACTATTGAAAATGTTCAAAGATTTTAAAGGATAAAGTTTTAAAAGGATATTTTCAATACCTAGCTGTCCTTATTCACCAAAAAAATTTAATTTCCTTTAGTTCCACAGGATTTTCTCTTTCTTTTGGTACCCATATTGTTATTCCAACTTAAACTTATAGTCAAAATAAAGTCGACTCTAAAGTTAAAAGTAGCTTTTTGAAATAATTTTCAATGGGATATCTGTCATAAAAAGCGGCTTTTAACTTTAGAGTCGACTTTATATTGATTATAACTACGGGCCAATAACTTTTTGAATTAATTTTATACCTGAAAAATCAAAGAGAAAAGCTAAAAACGCAGTTTTACTATATTTGATCCCCATTTTTGGGTGTGTAAAATTGACAGTCGCGCGGTGTGTATAAATGGGGGTCTATCTGGACCTATAAGGTACGAATGTGCTGCTAACACCAAAATATCAACAACACATAACTATACATTTGTTGTCTTTTTGATTCTGATTTCTTTTTTCTCTTATTTTTGAGAACAGCTAATCAAATTTTAGGAGAAGTAAAAATATCTCATATCGCTTTCTCATTTCGAATACGTTTATTTTATAAGTAAAATAGAAAAAGATCTGGCCAGACCCGTCTGCCTAACAGAAGATTAATTAAAAAGAAAAAAAATTGGCAATACCTTTAAAATTTCACTTTTTCCAGCCACACTCGCTGTAATTTACTATTAGTGGCTCTTTCACATGCTCATTTTAAAAGTGAAATCAATGGCAACGAAATTGCTTGTCTTGAAATGCACTTTAAGTGCTGCAGCGCCCAAATGTATGCATCAACAGTACAAAATGATTTCTCCCACAATTGTTGTCCTCCATATAGTATGTAGACACATAGATGCATAGATACATATGTACTTATGCAAACGCCTGCTGTTATGCTGCTCTTATACAACGGGGATGTATACTTGCACGAAATGCAAGCGACGAGCATCATTAAACACACTTGAGACTCAAGTGAAGTGTGCGAAGCTGCTGTTAATTGACGTAGCGCAGCCAAGTGATACATGGGAACTTATGTGCATACATATCTACATACATATATACGTGTAGTATATCGCGGCGCGAGCATCTGGATGTTGCAAGGCTTTAAGTGCTTTGCTGGCGTAATAGCAGCTACAAATATGTATGTATGTAAATCATGTGCTTTTTTGGAAGATGGCGCAAATGCAACAGCCTACATTTAGGCGTTATGCTTGGAGCACTTAAGCACAACACTTGACTGTTGAGTTGGCAGCGACATATGTTGGCAAGAAAATACGCTACATAAGGCAGCGGCATGAAAGTCTAACCGTTAGTTAGTGAAAAGGGTTGGCAGGCGGGCAGGCAGGCAGGCTGGCGGACGCGAGAAAAGTAACTGCGCAGCAGTGACGGAAATGAACTTCCGCTGGCAATGAAGCTGAAGTGTCGCTGTAACACACGTATTAATGGGAGCGCATAAAAGTATGCAATTTATTAAAATGAAGTGCAATTTGCCTGGCGCGCATGAAGAAGCGCAGGTGGAGAATTTAATTATGTGTGAAAAGAAAATATTAAAGTCCAAAAGTGTAGGGGGGGTTTAAATGTGTTAAAATTAAGTCGAATTTGAGTTTTACTGAACATTTTAAAGTAGCCTCAATTTTAGTACGTAAATGAGCATCTATGTATTATTTCTCATACATATGTATGTATATATTTAGCACTTTAATTTTTTGATGTGTTGTTATCTGAAATTCGATTGCCAAAAATTATTATTCCTTAAGCCACCAGACTGTAGGTGCTGAAAACCTTTACTCTAAAAACACAACCCCTAAAAGTATGCTTATGAGTTTCATAATTTCCCCATTTAAATGCATTAAATACATAAACATTTACAAGGACATGTGTTGTTGTTACGTAAGTGGCCTAAAAATATGCAATGGTAATGTTGGCAAAACTTTCCATTTGCGACCTTATTGCCTTGCACACTCTGTGTGCTTGCATAATATTAGGCGAACGGACGTGCTGTTTGTGGAGGGATGCTTTTACTCTTATTTGTACTCATGCATATGTATGGGAAAATATTAACAAACTGTGTATCGATAAATATGTTAATGTTAAACAAAATTAACTCACATACATATGCATTAGGCTACGAGTAACGAGCGAGGTAAATTAAGTTAAAGACAACTTTTCCAAAGGTATATAAGCTTTTGCATGTTTTTTGCAAAAAAAAAAACCAAATGGTTTTTATGGATTACAAGGTCTCGCGCATACCTTACCCGTTCGTCGGTATGGTTTTAATATTCAGCACAACGTCGTGCTTCGGAGGAAATTTTCAACAGCGAAAGCACCTAACTGCAGCGTATATTGGCCGCATGCTGCGCTAAGCAGGTCAGGTTTTGCATCTGTATAGTGTATATTTATAAACACAGAATGTGTACGAACAAATTTTTTTTATGTATTTAAATATGTCTATTTTTCATTTTTTTACCGCTAATAGACTTTTGAAATTTTCTCAAATTTAAATTGTAAAAATAGAATAAAAACAATTTTGGATGATATCAAAATGTGCTGTGGCTGGTTATTACCAGCGCCCATAAATATGCAAAACAGTTATTTGCTGGAAAATCATTAAACTTCAAAATCTGTTTAACCCAAAAAACTTTATTAGCCTCAATAATAGTATCAATCTTTATGATACGTTCTACGAAGCGGCTGTGGCGCCATGGAGTATGCTAATACTGGTATTGTGGCATAGGGAGGTATTAGTTAATGGATGGAGGTGTATTTCCTGTGCAAGATTAGCATTTGCTTTATAATTACAGGTGCATGCTTATACATATGAAAGAGTCTTAATTGCCGTTGCGCCATATTTTTCATACAAAAAGTTTGTTTTAAAAAATTTGTTGCATACACTTCGGCGCCAAAGATAAATCATGCAGTATTGCGTGTTATACATACCTATAATAATATAATTGACTAGCTTTGAAAGTAATTCAGGTCGAAGACGATAATCAAAGTATTTAAAAAAGCCTAAAGTGCTGCAACACTTAAGCTCTGCTCTTTTGAAGATTAAACATTTTCAAAAAGGATAACAGATTTTCTTTTAATGAACACTGTTAACTACATCTTTAAGAGAAAATAAATCCACATTTACTCCTTTAATACTCTCAATAATACCTACTAGAAGAGCAAACATTAAAAAATGTGAAAGCACTTAAGCATCACATGCGAATGCATACTATCGGGCGCACAAGGTGAAGCCACATCATTACCACTTTTTCATGCTCCACTTTCGTGGCATATTATTAAGTGAATTAAAACGCTTGATTTAACAGATATTAGCACACATGCTCAAGAGGCAGACCTACATACATATGTATGCATTAGGTTGGGTCAAAAAAATCAAGTATTTTTTTTTAGATCCGACACTAGTTCCTAGATTAATGAAAAGAGTAGAGCGTTCAATCTCCTATAAATATTGACGAAGCAATTGGTTTAACAATTTATTGGTGATAAGATATGACCATTTTTATATGAGACTAAATTGAAAATGGAAAACTATGATGAGCATAATCTTCCCGTTAATATTAAGAGCTCATATTTAGTAAGTACTTTCTAGAGGTACCTAGGAACTAGTTTCCTTGTATCGGATCAAAAAAAAAAATACTTGATTTTTTTTTTACCCACCCTAGTATGCATGTTAGTACATGTGTAAGTAAAAATGTTTGCATGCTTTACAGTGAGAGTATTTTATTTATTTATTCCGGTTTATTTTCACCCACCTTTTTGCTGTTCTCCGTATTTGCAGGAAAATAAAATATGAGAATTCAATGTGTAATGGACACACATGCTTAGTCACCTGAAAGTATGCTACGGTCGTTAGCGAAATAGCAGCGCATTTGATGTGCAAATAAAAGATGAGTTTAGGAGAAAAAAAGAAAAAAATCGGGAGGAATATAAAATAGGGTTACCTTTTAAATTTGTGTTTATAAGCAAACGGGTTCAGATAAAAGTAAAATTTTCTCAACTTAAACATAAATGCTATTGTATATTTATGACGCATAACTAGTGTTAAGATACATTGTAAATTTTAAACGTAAGTAGTTTGGTTTAAAATTCAATCTGTGGTACCCTAGAAGATCTATTATATTTAAAAATAATAGAGTGCATGTCCCAAAGTTTATAACTTCTGCCAGGGAGGGGGTCCTAGAGAAGATACATTCAATTTACTCTGGACGGAGTGCATCCTTTTAATAAACTTTTAATAAGTACGTAGATGGATACTTATATGCTGTATTAATCCGTCACTAGCACTCTCTGATGCGCTAAATAAGAAGGACTGCCTGAATAACCTTGTCGAAGTTTTCAGATTTCGTAAGCATAAGAGAAAGCCCCTCTCTAATATAGCCCAGAGAAGTAAAATGTGTGTTTTTTTCACTAAGAACTTTACAAATTTGGATTGAGGATCTACAAGTCTGAATTAATAATGGCGAAGAGAATTTAATGAAGAGCTTTCTGTAAAAGCATGGAAGGGTGTCAAGAACATTTCAGAATAACGTAGATGCTCTCGTGCGAGAAGCCCGTGGCAAGAAACTTGACTAAGAGTAGTGAGTATTCGTTCAATCTTTTTTTATGACCATTTTGTTTGTAACTTATCCCATTAAGAAGCCTTCATCGGCGCAAGAAACGATGTAATCTCCGATCTACTTGATTTGCCTGACCGGACTGACGGCATCATAAGTGCGCAGCTACAAGGGGCTGTTTCGTGTAGGCGGCTGGCTTCTATATCCGCTAATTTGTTCATATCTTCAGAGCTTTGAGGATCGTCTTAGGGTCGTTCATCAGAAAGGCTGGGAAGAGCTCTCCTAAGGATTTCAGGTCAATCAGTCTGTATTCTTTTTTGCTGAAGACGTTGGAGAGACTGATTGAGCTGCATATAAGAAACGGGATTCCCTGAGATCGAAAGCCCAGCATGCTTATAAATATGCAATAAAGGAAGGTCTGTGAAGATTGCCCTGCATAAAATTGATAAGTGAGTAGAAAACCCCTTCACTCATTAAGGCTTTACCTAGGAGACATCCTCGAAGTCGTTGAGGGTTTTAACAATGCTTGTCTGATTAACATAATAAAATAAGCTCGGGATTTAAACCAACCCCATAAAGAAAATCTTACTCTGCGACAGAACTGCCGCTACTGACTGGAGCAGAGACTGCTTGCAACTTATAACAGACATAGACATGCCACAAGGTAAGGTCCTCTTTCTACTACTCTTTAGAAGATCTGGAAAAAAATGAGCTTATGGTCAAAGGTAGATTTCTGACTACCCTGACCGATCTGACTCAAGTAGGACAAAGAAATACAAGATAACAAATGTAATTCATTCCTCAATTAAAACTGACAAGTTCAAGTACTCAGGTCTAATCTTAAACAGAAATGCGACGTGTAAACCTAACATTGAGGAAAGAGTGAGGAAGGCATTAGTTGTCTTATATTGCTGCAGGAGTGCTATTGGGTAGAGATGGGGTCTCTCGCCGAAAGTAATTTTTTAGCTCTATGACACTATAGTAAAGTCTATCTATTAAATATATTGGTATTAATGAACCATTGTGGACCACTCTCACTCAAGCATGGGTTGCAATCAGGCTTAGGAAAACCTAATTCTTAGTACTCTCAGTGTCTAGATACTCTTTAATTTTTGGAGCTTTTGAAAACATATTAATAAATTTAAAAGCCACTCGTTTTTTAAACCCATTCATGCTGATACCCTTAAACGCAAACTCGCGAATAAAGCCCTAAACTTATCTGCTGTAAATTAAAACAAAAAACTCTTTCAGCAGGGGATGAGTATACAATAAATATAATTAAGAAAGTTCTTCAGCACTTTCCTTGATTTGGAATGGCTTTATTAATTCATCAAACTCTCAAGTTCATAAAAATTTCATTAAATATGCAAATACATAAAAGCAAAGAAGGGATGATATCTGCTTAGCAACGTGAGGCAATGTCGGTGGCAAAAGTTGCTAAATAGTAGAAATAAAGTCATACAATATAACTGAGCTATGATGATTGCGTGCATGCAAATTTGAAGTAATTCAACGAAATATTACTACTGATGATTGCACATGATATTTAACGACATTTTAGGCGACATGAGAGGTCCTTGAATTTTTGCCCTCAATGCCTTGAAGGTATGGGTATTTATTTTATTATAATGCAAATATACATTCCGGTGTGATTTATTTTCTATGAGAACTTTTTCTTTTTAATACTTTGTACAATACATTTAGATATAAAGTCTTACGAACTACTTTGAATACAGGAAATTGAGATTAAGAAGTATGCAAAGGGTAAAGGTAAGTAACCTGAACAGCTAGAATTGTTTCATTATAAACTTCTTGCATTCATTGTTCCGTCAAGCAAATTTAAAACTGCATAAATAACTTACATAAGTTTCCTTTAATCAAACTATCAGCGCATTGTGCATAAACCTATTTTAATAATTTTCTGAAAAAATTTCAGTTCATTACCAACACGTATATTCCGAATAGGCAACTTTGATTTGTAAATTTAAGAAAATCTTTTGTATGCTTTGCATTCTACTAGAAACTTTTGCATTCTCACAATCCCAGTACAACTTTTGCAATTGAAAACAGCGATATAATAAAATGTTTTATTTTCAACAGCAAATATATAAGTACTTCAAACAAATGTACATATCTACTTACATACTTCAACTTCAATTCAGTTGAGAAACCCGTATACTACATAGCTTCTATTTCACTTTAAGGATTCAATGAAGCCAACGTACATCCGACAATAAATAGCAAACTGGCTTCAAAAAAAAACTGTAAAAATTTGTGTATGAAATCGCAAATTTAGCAAATAATGCGAAAATTCTATAGATGCAAAGCGGAAGAAGAGAATTTGATAAATTAAGCTTGTTAGAGTCACACAAAAGTTGAGCGAGGTCAGCAATTGCTGAAACGCTAGTAAATAAGTCAATAATAGACATTTGGCAAATGAATTCATTTTATGCAGCGAAAGCGAAGTTTCGAGCAGAAAGAATACAAAAATAAAGTAAAATGTTATTTGGGGTAAATCAGATAAAAGCGCTTGAAGCCAAGAATATACCCGCAATATCTCCGAGTATCTGTTCGCTTAGAAGTACGTGAAACAAATAGGAAATAGGAACACCTTATATAGCTACTTAAATGCTTATAAGCTTTACAGTTTCATATAGCACAGGTTTAATGTAACACAGAATTCAAAGTACAAATATACATAAAACATAAAATAGGACACGAAATATAAAATGAAAAACACAAAATATAAAATACAAACTAAAAAATAGAAAGCACAAAATACAAAATACTAAATACTAAATACCAAATGCAAAATACAAAAATCAAAAAAAAAATACTAAATACGAAATACAAAATCCGAAATAAAAAAACTCAAAATACGAAACGCAAAATACAAAATATAAATACAATATACAAAATAGAAAACACAAAATACAAAATACAATATACAAAATACAAAATACAAACCAAAAAATATAAAAAGAAACAAAATAAAAAATACAAAATACAATATACAAAACATAAACTAAAAAATATAAAACACAAAATACAAAATAAAAAATCAAAAAACATAAATAAAATACGAAATACAAAATACAAAATACAAAATACAATATACAAAATGCAAAATATAAAACACCAAATACTAAATACAAAATCCAAAATAAAAAATCAAAAAACATAAAAATAAATTCGAAATACAAAATACAAAATCCAAAATACAATATACAAATTGCGAAATACAAAATACGAAATACAAAATACAATATACAAAATACAAAGTACAAACTAAAAAATATAAAACACAAAATACTAAATACAAAATACAAAATAAAAAATCAAAAAACATAAATAAAATACGAAATACAAAATATAAAACATATAATACAAAATACAAAGTACAAAATAAAAAATATAAAACACAAAATACTAAATACAAAATACAAAATAAAAAATCAAAAAACACAAATAAAATACGAA
>JAPVRG010243420.1:4338-24988 GCA_029783565.1 Rhagoletis cerasi
CTCGGATACTTAAGCTATGACGAGCAGATTGTGGAATTTCTGCTTTAAACTAGCCAGTAAATTGAAGCCGTATGATAGGAGGCTTTATTTGAAGACAACCTATGCGGTTTTCTCATTTTTTAATACTGAAAATCGGCGACCGCTGTAGCTGAGTTGTTACACTCCAAAAATTGCAGGAGAAGGCCATAGCGACTGTTGTAGATCAGTGTTAGACAAGATTAGGGATATCACTAAGGTGTTTATTAAACCACTTACTTATCCAATATCTATTCATAAAAGGTCACGCAATGCCCGAAATAAAAATTGCCTCTTTCTACGCATGATTTCACAGGGCAATAAAATGTTTGCTTTCACTTGAAGAACTGAACTGTGTGTATGTCGCCGGCGTGTAAAACAAACGCCGTTTTTTGTTATCGCTGTTTGGCTGTTGTCGGCCAGCCATCACCTGATTGCTAAATTTTGCGAGAAAATAATGTTGGACCTTGTATATACAGGGCCGCCAAGAGAAAATCCAGGCCCGGTACTAAGTATATGTGTATCATTTAATCAACTTAGCCAAATAGTTTTTTATTTAAACTTAATTTTCGGAAAAATCCGAGCCCCTGAAAACTTCGGGCCCGGAGAAAAACACCCCCGACTACCTTCCCCGCTAGCCGGGCCTGTGTGTATATAAACATTGTTACATCCCAGATGAAATTGCAGGATCTGATAGATTCACTTCAAGTGCTTGAATCACATTGTGTGGACAATTTGACATTTATATAGAAAATAATAAATCGATTCCTCCTTTCCTGCATCACAACATCGTTGATATACGAAGCGTAGATGCAATAAGCATGGTATTTTGTGACGACGCCGTTAAAAAATTTTACTTAAAAAGTTTTTTTTACAATTTATTGTTAAGCCTCGGCCATAACGGTCTTGAGACTTCACAATCGTAATATGTTTTGTTCGTCAATTTTCCTCAAATCGGTGGTTGTAAAAAGTTATCTGCCTCGCTTTATTTCCGAGCTGTATCTAGACACTTCTTCGGAGTGATATTGGCGTGATTCGTGATACTATCGACACTTGATATATATTTCCGAACAATTCTAGACTTTTCATAGAATATAGTGGCTTTTTCTCTGATAGTCATGCAGCCATCTTTGGCAAATATGTCCGCCTGAAAGATACCTGCCTGATCTGCAGGTCACCCAAAAGAAAACCACAATAAAATCCTCTCCCGTCGGTAGGCCAAAACGACAAAATTGTATCTGTACCGGCATCTAAGTAAGCTTTAATTCCGTTATGTTGTAGTACTCTCTTAAGTTCACTCAAAATCGCTTTTTGGCCCGTGCTTTCCTTTGCGGTTGCAGCAGCTGCGATATGAATACTTGTGACGGCTTTAAGTGAAAAATCGTACTAAACCTTTCCCGGGTAGCGCTGCCCATAGCACTTAATATACGGAGGCATTACAGAGTCTTCACACTTTCAATTATTTTCTGATTGCTACTTTATCCCTGTGCTTTCTATTGGACTCGAGCTGCATTTATTATAATTCGTCGGATGAATAACGTGCGGATGCACTAATCACTTAATTCTCGAGAACCTTCAGCAGATATAGCATGCTGCCTTTTTGCTCCCTCTTAGATGTTTCACCTCCATATTAGCTTGAAGTCGAGAATAACACTTAGTTATTTCTTTTCTCATGAAAGACTCATATGATACCCGTATAATCATGATAAAAGTAGTTAAATTATCTTTGTTTATGTGAAAAGCTCGGTCTTAAAGGGCTGAACCACTAGCCCATTCTGACTATCCCACTTAAGAATTTTATTATTGCCAATTTACCCGAGTGGGTAATTACACTTGTTCTTTTTATTTTATAGCCTTCTAGTATTTCACTTAAAACAAAGAACAGCAGTCTACAATGGTGTTGATGAATTGAACACCACACCAAGCGACCCAGCAATCAGCGCTTTTCACGCTTTTAGCGCTCTATTCAGCTATATGTAAGTCTCGTATGACGGCTTGACCGGCGAAAGCCATAATGCGCACAAAGTTGTATGTGGAGCGCTAACTTTATTTACTCTGCTCTTTAACATTGCCCTGCCAACTATAAACCGGATGCCGAGTCTTTTTGGTGCCCTTATCCTGATCCAAGAAGCTAGCTAAGGTATACTTCCTTCATTCAACCAGTTTTATAATGCCACTAACCACTTCTTGGTGAGTGCTGTCGACCGATCTGCCTTTGCGCCCTCCCTTATTGATAAAGCAACTAGCCGCCAGGCGTTTTTCGGATGAAGTAGTAGGGACTCTACTTCATTCGTTAGTAATAAATATCACTCTGATTTCCTTCCATCTGTCAAGCATCGTGAAGCCTGGAAAGTTATTTCCTTCTTTGCATCTTTAATCGTATTTTTCCTAAGGCTGGTTAGTGGCAGAGAAAGTGCTCAACATTTTCCAGATGTTTCACGTTTCTGCTACCACGGAAGTCGGTTATCGTGAATCTCCCACTATTGCTGTAGTAGAGCGAGTATTAAGAGAGATATATCTTGTTAATAAACAGGGTGTTCGATTATTCGCCTTTTTTCGAAAAACGGTTTTCAAAAAATTTAGATTTGAAAAAACCCGGTTGCCCATTATCAAATTAAGGAAAACCCGGTTTTATTTTACATATTTTCTATACATGTAATACTTACTATTAGTAAGAAATCATGACCAAAATTACAATGTAACTGTTAAAAATAGGTACCTATAGCTTTAATTCAGAAATCAATAAGGTAAAATAAATCGAAGCATTTTGGATTAAAAGTAAAACAGAAAAAAATAGTGAAAAAGTCCTTTATCGGCAAAAACTCGAGTAAGTAGAGCCAAGTGTCTTGTGAATCAGACTACGCTAATCACTGAACCAGACTGACTATGCATATTAATGATTGAAATAAAGTCGACTTTAAAATTAGTTGCAGCTTTTTTGATAGATATTCCTTTGAAAATGATGTCAAAAAGCTGCAACTAACTTTATGTCGACTTTATTTTGGCTATGAATACATCCTATAGCCTATTATAGACAGGCCTTGAAGGATATTCATCGGAGACCAACAACCACCTATCTTAGACGGACGCGTTTCTTCGTGAGACGTGCGATACTTCGACACAACTTCATTCTGGATATTGTATAAGGTCAAACTACTTTGTCTATTTTGAAAAAGATGCCCCGACGGCGCTAACCATCTCTCACATGCCAACACATGTAGTCGATTCACTGATTTAGGCAAAGTTTAGTAAGCTCGTACAACAAAAGCAAAATTTCGTTCGGTTTTCCTTTTTCTTTTTTTGTAATTTTCTGCAGTGGGAAATATTCCAGTATTCAGATATCAAATTCAAAAAACTCTAGTTCCATTTTTAATAAACTAAATAACTAATATCTTAGATTCTGCTATATAATAAACAATCTAGGTGAAAACCCGGTTTTTCGGTTGTAAAAACCGGTTTACTCGGTATTCGAAAAATTAAGATTTCAAAAAACCGTCTAAAAATATGGTTGAAACCGGTTCGGGAAAACTGAGTCAATCGTCCTATTAATAACCCAACAGAGTTAATTGACCGTAGTGTGGTTGCCATTCTTGCGTGCTCGTTTGCTACGCAGCATCCAGATAACTCACTGCGTCTTGGAACCGTGTAGACTTACCACTTACCTTCCTGCATACAATTGCTGACTGTGTAGATTGTAGTTATACTTAGCCAGCGAGAAAAATTTCGATGTATAAACATACATATGTTTAAGTTAAAAAAAGGTAAGGATTCGCAAAATATTAAGAAAATTCGCCTAGGAACTAAGCAAAAGAACCAGAAAACACATATTTCCACACAGATATCACAAAAGAAACTTTAAATCATATTGAGGATCACCGAACGAGTCTATGTGCTATGATTAGCTGAATTTCATCTCTGTGACGGAAAACGCCTTCCTTCTTTGCTAAAGAATGTTCCATCTTAAGTAAGCTCGCTGTATTAAGCAACACCTTTTCTGCCTAGAGGTTCTGGTAAACGATGAGAATAATTCTCCAGAGAATAGGAATTCACTCTCATTCTCACTCTCTCTAATTCGAAGTGATAGTGGATATTTAGACTTATCGTGGAGTAAAAATACATTCTCATGAGAGTAAATTCCTATTCTCATGAGAATTATTCTCATAGTTTACCATAACCTCTAGTTTAAACCCCAGGTGACCAAAAAGGTTTCTACGCTCTTTAGGTAAAGATGCTGTATCTAGCTGGATAATTAATCAAGCACTTCGGCAAAATGTTACTGACAGACACATACACATCAATTTGATAGCAAAGCTTTCAAAAGAGTAGAGTTTTTTACATAGAACTGCTGAAAAGATGGTCTTAGAATCTTACAATGTCTACATTATACTTTGATTCTTTTATGAATCTCCAATTCATAAGGACCTAGTTTGTTTATCCTTTAGAATTGCATGTGTTAAGTAGATACCGAAGGAGTGGATACTTAAAAAATATTTTGCTACTGCAACTACACAAGTCGACTTTTATTTTGATGAGATCACAGCATTTTTTTTCTTTTACTAAAATGTCCATTAACGTTTTTAGCCAAAACGCGATGATATACTCAAATGGCTGCACACTAATCTGAAAGAGGCAAACTTGCAACCAACACCGTGGTTTATTGAGAAAATCCTGCAAATTTATGAGATGTTACTGGTACGACATGGCCTAATGATTGTTGGTGGGCCAATGGGCGGCAAGACAACGGCATATCAGGTAAGTTGGAGATTATATGACGAATGCAGAGTTCATGGTCAGCCAAGGGGATTGAGATAGTTTTCACCTAATTAAAATGTGACACATTTTTGGATTTTTTTAATACAAACATTTAAAATTTTAGAAAAAGCGAAACTCATATTTTCGCATAACTGCAAATAGTAAAATATTCATATATATGTGCATACATACATTACTAAATACGTTTGAAATTTGTTTGAAAATAAAAGTCTGTTCACGGAAATAATTTCAACTGGAACAATTCTATCAATTGAATTGCGTTCTTCATGTGGAGTTTTTTTAGAATTGCCTTTTCAAACTGCAGCATTGCGCTGCAATTAGCCTCAGGAATGCTACTGCATTTGCTGCTTTACGCGAAATTTAATAACATTGTGAAAATTCTCAACTATAAACGATCAATAGGCGCAATTAAAAAGCTGTGTATTTCATTTTTTAACTAAATATACATACGAATACATGCATATGTATGTGAATTAATGCAACAGCGATTGCATGCCAGGATTTTCCAGCAAAAAAGAAAGTTCATAAAAAAATTTAAAGATTAACATTTTCGTAAAAACCACAATTATATAATCTATTCTTAAATCATAATTTAGTAAAAATAAATTAAATTTTACTTGGCATCCACAGTTGTAAACTTTATATCCTTCTTATATATGTATATACTATATCCCACCTATCATACATACATACATACATACATACATACATACATACATACATACGATTAGATGCTCGCTTTAACCTTACGCTGCGTTAGCGTCGATGACAAAGCCACGCTGCAGGAGTTTCCCGTAAATTATCGCATCATAAATCCGAAAGCCATTACAATGGGTCAACTGTATGGACGCTTCGATCCCGTTTCGCATGAGTGGTACGATGGCGTTTTGGCTAAAACTTACCGCGAAATGGCCACCGCACCAACCACCGAACGACACTGGGTACTCTTCGATGGACCGGTTGATGCTGTGTGGATTGAGAATTTAAATACAGTCTTAGATGATAATAAAAAGTTATGTCTCATGTCTGGTGAAATTATACAAATGACTAAAACGATGAATATGATTTTCGAACCAGCCGATTTAGAGCAAGCCTCGCCGGCTACAGTGTCGCGCTGCGGCATGATCTATATGGAACCGTCACAATTGGGTTGGCGTACGTTTCACAAGAGCTTCTTGAATGTATTGATCAATACGATGGGTCTGAATGAGATCTATATGACTTTGTTCGATGATATGGTGGAGTGGCTAATTCCAGCAGCTTTGGCGATTTTAAAAGATTGCAAACAAATGGTCGAACCCTCACCGATGTATCAGTATAAGGTGGGTAGTTTTTGGTTAAATTAGATAAATTTCTTATCGATGCAACTTTTGCTTCTCACCACATTTTTTTTCTTTTTTTCGTCTTTACTATTTATAAACAATTTAGTATACATTTTCTCTTTAATTGCTTTTCAGATGTTTTCACGTTTCTTCTTTCATTTCTTGGACAAGCATAAAACATTTACTCAAGTCTGGTTCCAGCAAATGTTTCTCTTTTGTTTCGCTTGGGCCTATGGATCTGCTTTAACAGGTACTTAGAAAGTTTACTTTTTGAACAGTGAAAGCAAATTCGTCAACGGTATTATAACTTTGATGCGATGTTTGCAATTACGAGAATAAGGAAAGATAGACCCATAAAAAAGTATATCAAAGTGATCAGAACGACGAACTGTATTGGGTGTATTTTAGCTCCAATTCAACCGGTTATTCAGATATGAGGTTTTTCCTTAATAATTCCTTAATTTAAACACCTAAAATTTAGCAATTTCATGAACTATATACTAAGTAATAATACAAAGTCCACTGAGTAAATCAAAATCGGTGCTCACCTTGTTTAGATCGGGAAACCATCCGATGTTGTCGATGTCCCCGCTTCTGCGCCATATATGTATGTATGTAAATAGTAGGACTGGGATAAGCAGAAAAATTACAAGCAGTAATTTTTTGTTCATCAAAAGAGCACTTTACGGCTCAGTTGCCTACTCAGTCCAAAGTAGCACTTATTGGCAAGGCTAATTCTACGATACATTTCGAGGCTGGCATAATTATGGGTGTTAATTCTGAATACACAAGCCCGCTACTATTTCGAAATTATAAGTGTCAACATTGACATGGGTGCCAGACGTGTTTTCCAAGGCGCGTTTGCCAAGGTGCGAGTGCACCGACTCTTCATTTAATGACCGGAGATACTTCATCTTGCCCTCGTTCACATCCAGACCGATTCGCCTTGCTTTTTAATCTCGCTTAGAAAAATCTGAACCAACGTCGCGGTTATTGGAGCCGCTTTTAGACTCCTTTAGCCTCCTGTAGAACGATCCAGTTCTGTAACTCAAAATACCTTCTCTACATTAAATCAAAGGAAGTCTTGCAAGAATACCAAATGCAGACATTGCGGCATATATACATACGAGGCACGTTCAGGAAGTAAAAGTGCCCAATTTGTGTAGGCTTCAAAAAAAATTATTTAAAAAAAATTTCATTGTTACATTTGTAAAAGTCTATATAAGTTGGCTCTCAACATAGTCGCCATCAGTTTCGATGCAAGTGGTGATGCCGGGGATAAAGTTTTGAATGTTGCCTCTAAAAGTCTCCTTTTTCCACCCATTTGCACCATCAGGGAAGTGAACAGATAGTAATCTGAAGGCGCCAGGTCAGGTGAATGCGGGGACGGTTCAAAACAGACGTCCCATCCAAACGAGTATGAGAGTAGTTTCGTGGCGTTGGCCGTTTGAGGTGTGGCGTTGTCATGTGGCACGCAGACTCCCTTTTCCAGCGTGGCCCCCTCCATTACCATAAACAGTTTTAACCTCACTAAAAATCTAAACTGGAATTTTTCCCTTCTCAACGAGGTAGCGGATGCCTACGCGGATTTTGCACTTGGCGGAAGATTGGATCGAAAATTTTCGCAAGAGATACTCCTGGGTCAAGGTTTTTCAACACACTAACCTCGAATTGGTCTTGTTTTGAAAGGGAGGAGTCAGGCTACACGGCAGTGCTACCAACACATCGAAAAAACATTCCCTATGGCCGTAAGAGCCCCAGTACACTTACTTTCTGGACGTGCCTCGTGTAAGTAACTCTTATTTGTGCCGCCAAAGGCGGCTTTAAAATCCACAAACAGCGGTGCGTCGATCCTCTTCTCAAGGTTCTTTTCCAGGATTTGGTATATTGTGAATGTCTTCTGGTCGATGGAGGATTTTTCAGGTCTATAGCCACACTGATAAGGCTCAATAAGTTGACGGTTGGCCTTAACCTTCCACCCAATACGCTTTGACGAAAACGTTTACGCTCTACTGGGAAAACTAATTCCGCGATAGTTGGCGCAGCTCGTAGGATAACCTTTCTTGTGTGTTAGAAAAGTATGCTTCATGTGGCCTTTTACTTTGGTCAGTTAGTGATTGTTTTCTAGCTATAGTTGCTAAGCAAAGTTCAAAGAGAAAAACTTCAAACGAGAAATTTACTTGATTTGGGATATATGTAATTGAAACATATCGTTATACATAATTGTTTACAGAGCACCAAAGAAGAGCTAGCAAACATTTCTCTATACTTTACTCACAAACAGTAAAAATGGCCTATGACGTTCTTCTAGCAAAGGAATGATATGAACAGACAAAAAAAGCAGAACTTTCAGCTATTTCATCCCTACACAAATGTAGCCTTAAGACCTTTTCATAATAACTCTTTGCCGATAGTATGAAAGTTTACTTTATCCACTTACATACTACATGCATACTCATGCAGTTCTCATTCACAAACACACATGTACATCCGCACATATTTATTGTCGCTTCAAACCACACTATGTTCATTTATTAACTTCTCCATTTCAGTTGACGGCCAAAAGAATTTCGATACGCTTATACGCAAAATACTCTACGGCGGCAATGAGGACTATCCCCGCCCCAAGTATTTCTCACTCAAT
The DNA here is from genome assembly GCA_029783565.1 of Rhagoletis cerasi. Classification (NCBI taxonomy): domain Eukaryota; kingdom Metazoa; phylum Arthropoda; class Insecta; order Diptera; family Tephritidae; genus Rhagoletis; species Rhagoletis cerasi. Next base: position 13,093 of record JAPVRG010243420.1, read on the forward strand.
CGCGGTCAAATGTTTCCCGAGAAACTTTCACTCATGGAATATCGTTTCGATGAGGTGGAAAACTGGTGGCCTTGGCAAAAGTCCAGTGATGATCTCGGTGCTGCATCGAATACTTTCCCAGAGCGTGCCATCATCAGTGAGCTCATCGTACCGACAAAGGAATCCATTCAAATTACCTATTGGCAAGAGTTTTGCATCAACAAATCCTATCCGATGCTGGTTATTGGACCCACAGGCACCGGCAAGAGTTCTGTCATAGCGAACAATCTAAATGTGCTGCCTAAGCATACAAATCTTGTCAACATTGTAAACTTTTCGGCACGCACAAGTGCACAGCTGGTGAGTCAGGCAGAGTAAAAGGCACCATCTACATACATGCATACATACATATGTACATATATATCTACAAATGGCAAATATGAGTGAGCGGCGCGGAAGTGGTGTGATGTATGAGTACAAGTTTGTACAACGAGTGTTACTAGTAGCTGAAGTTGCTTAGAAATTGTTCAGTTATTACAGCAATTTCGGTAGCTCGTTTGCCACTGCAACTGCTGAGAACCATTCAAATGCCAAAATTGGCAGCAGCACGACACTATATACTTGGCACGACCATATGCATTTGCCCATATGTACGAATGCATGTGGGTAGTTTTCATATTGAGCATATGAGGTAAGCAACGCCACTGGGAGCAGGCGGCAATGCGTAGGTGGATGAAGTACGTACTACTACATTAACTAGTTCATCTCTACTTAGGTATTTACAGTCGTATGTTTGGATATATGTACATAGTTGTGTGCAACAGTTTGCATGCAACCTCACCGCTCGCATGGTCAAGTGACTGCGCTATGTACTGTGCGCGTTTGCCATCTCCAAATTGAGTTTGGCAACAGTAACCACAACGATATCTTCTTCATAACCGCCAACAACTTAACGACCAGCAAGCATAACTTTTGCACCAAAATGCTCTTTGCTTTTGGCCAAATTCGAAATGAGGTTCATTCAACTATAAAACTGCTGCCATTGTTTCATCGCTTGCCACTCTGCTTGCTAATCAACTTACCCACCACTAAATGGCGCACCATTCATTTTTATCTAAGCTATCGGAAGTTTTTTCTGTTTTTTTTTTTTTGTTTATATTAATTTTTGCTTTTTAATTTTTCACAATATGACATTTACATTTTACATTCACTCGCAAAAGCGCTGCAGGTACATACATATGTATGTACAATGGATGGTTCGCTTGCTAGTCCAAGCCGGTTTCCTTTATTGTTCTTAATTCTGCGCGACGATTATGCAAATCAATTGCGTTCTCTTATTGGCTTTAAATCAAAAAGTGCCTAATTTGCATTACTATGAAGTTTTTATTTAAATTCTAATTCGCATACAAACGCTTCATAATTTTCGTCGCTGACATTCGTTAATTTATCAAAGACCTATTTTTATCGGCTTTTGTTGTCAATATTAGGAATTAAGTAGGACAATGCCATTATACGCGTGGATCATTTTTGGCTAAACATTTAACACGTTTATTAAATTAGTTTTTTGAAGAGCGCGATGCTAATTGTAAATAAAAAATCGCAAAAAAATAAGTCAAGAAAAAGTCATTGGACAGTTAGAATTCAAATTGGCTAAATTATGCAAAAAGTAGATTTGTACAGAAAAAGAATGATTTATGCGCCTTTTTCGCCAATTGTTATAGCTGAGTTGTGAGAAATGTTTAGATTCATCTAATCCAGTGTGATATCTTTTGCTAGAAATCTAAGCGATAGAAATCAAAAAATTAAAATCTAATGAACAAACTTTGCGATTAGCAAAAAATCTTTCCGCAGTGAAAGAAGTCATATTATAGGAATAAATTCGAAAAAGAAATGCAGTGAGTTAAAAAAATTTTGGCACAGTGATTTCTTGACAATATGCGCGCATAAATCGAAGGGAATTTTGAGTAATTTCAAACTAGCACTTTATTATACTAAAATTAAAGGAGCTATGAAGCCGTTTATCGCAAAAAAATCTAAAAACTTTCATAAAAAAGGTTAAAATTTGTATGGAAATTTGCTAATTTTTTTTCTAAATTTTCTACAAATTTTGGAACATTGAATTATCTGGATGTTGCTATACTCGTAGTATGAACTAAATATTTTTACATTTGGTCAAACTTTTGGGAACGAGAAACGAATGAAGAAAAATATTTCTTTGAATCACCCGCCAATTCTTGACATAATTTGTTAATATCTTATATATTAATACGCTAACGAAATCCCATACAAATCTATTTCTCCCTACTGCTCCTATGTATGTTTCTCAACCGATTTGAATAATTGCTCTTTTGTTCGAAAGGTGTTTCAAAGAGGAGGTGCGCAGTTTGTTTGTTTTTCAGGTAGGTGGCGCAGGAGTCGAGTTATTTCGAAAAAATTTCATTTATGGTCCCATTTGCTTCAAATTCGAAATACACGTTACTAACTTAGAGAGAAATATACCTGCGAAATGGACCCGATAGGTGCATCCAGATCCGAGTTATTCCAATTTTTGTATGAGCCTATGAATGCCTGCCATTATAAGCTGCACTTATTCTGTGCTCACCAAACAGGTTTCTTAGCGTGCGGCATGTGTTTTGATGTTTTCAATTACTGTGTGCCAAGATATTTCTAGCTTTTAACATTCCTCAGATAGATGGGCCAGAGATGTTGATGGACTTCAAAATCGTCACAAGCAAAGTGAAAATGTGTGTGAAAATAGTGAAGTGGTCGAATTCGTTCATTTCTCATGTGGCTCGCGTGCGATCAAAATGGATTCCCCATAGTCAAGTATAGTAGGTAACGCTAAATACCGCATATTTCAGTTTGTAGAATTGTAATACAAAATTATTATCCCAAAGTTAATATTTTTATAGTTTCATTGAACCTTCATCTTTATTAAAATCCATTAGTTTAATTTTGAACTTTGCAGGATTCGCCAAGTTGTCCGTACAGGTGATGTAACGCATAACTCAGTTGAAGTTGACTTTTATGAATATACAACCTCCAAGCCCGATGAAAGGCTTTCGTTCAATTTTTCCTCTTCTGATATTTCTTTAGCTTAATAAACTTATACTCGACATCAACTGGGAAGATTTATTTTCTGGCGTTAATGTTGACGAGTGCTATTCAGTGTTTAAATGTCGGATACTTGAAATTTTTCGTAACAATATCCCCATAATTAAAAATAAGCCGTATAATCTCCCATGGTATAGATACTAGCGAATTAAAATCACTTAAAAATAAGCGCAATAAATTTTATAAGAAGTTTGAAAAGACAAAAAAGCAATGCTATTTCTTGAAGCATCAATTTTATCATAACGGTTTAACCGATTAGAAAAGTTTCTGTATAAGAACTATATATTTAGAGTTGAGTCGAATATCAAATCGATCCCAAGCACTTTTGGCAATATATTAAGTCTAAGAAGTCTTGCTCTGAGGTACCATCCTCCGTCTGTCTTGATGAGGTATTTGTTAGTTCGCCCGGTGAAGTAGTTGATTTGTTTACTAAATTTTTCAAATCTAATTTTGTTCTTGATGACGTTTCTTCTCAAGACTCTGGTAATATCTGTTCTTTTAAACATTCTACCTCAGTAAATTTTGGCAACTTGAGTCTCTCCTGATATATCTAATGGAATCTTAAGTCTAAAACCGTCTAGTCAAACTGATATTGATGGCCTCTCAGTAATTTTTTTGAAAAACTGTCCAGCAATTATTAGCCCTCTTAAACTGATGTTTAATAAATCATTATGTTCGGGCTTATTTTTAGATGATTCGAAATTGACAACCATCACACCAATTTTCAAAAGTAACTGCAGGCCCATCTCGACGCTCTCTTCTGTCTCCAACCTGTTTGAAAGCACAGTAAAAGATAAAATGTATTTTGCAACTAAGATTCTAATTTCACCTAACCAACATGGCTTTGTTTCTGGGCATTCTACAATTTCAAATTTAGCAGTGTTCAGTGAATATTACACTAAAGGCTGTTCAGGAAATTAAAGACCTTGGAGTTATGTTTAATTCTAGTTTTTATTTCAATAGTCACATCAATTTTAATGTTTCGAAATCCTATTCGACTTTAGGTTTTATTCGTCGTAACAGTTCCACTTTTGCGGACCCTTACACCCTAAAACTACTTTTTAGAACTTTTGTTCGATCTAGACTGGAATATGCTGCGTTTCTATTGACAGACTTGAACGCGTGCAAAAGGTTTTCCTGAAATTTGCTCTTCGTTCACTGAAATTCAACGATCCTATACCTTCTTACAATTCGCGTCTGTTTCTTATTATTCTCCAAACTCTAGAAACGTGAAGAACTATTATTTCGCTTTACTTTGTTTTTAATATAATTAATGGGACTGTTGACTGTCCGTCTTTGTTGGAAAATATCAATTTTCTTGTACCACTGACAACTCTACGCAATTCCAATCCCTTCTGTCCAGTTAAAGTCAGGACTAATTACGCAAGGAATGCTCCTTTGCCGCGTGCTCTCTGCGAATTCAACGAGATCTCGAATTCTGTCGGCCTTGATTTCTCATTATCCAAAAATTTGTTTTCTTTCTTTGTTGTATTCTGTTTTTTGATACAAAATTGTATTTTGTTATATTATATTAGTTAATTTGTTTATATTAATTTTTCCCCAATCTACTCTGATTGTAATTTCTAGCTTTAACTAGTCAGTAAAAACTTTTTTCATTGACTTATGAATAAATAAATAAATAAATAAAACTCACTTCCAAAAACTGTAACATTAAAGACCACTTGAAACCATATTTATCTTTAACCCTAAGATGCATACCCAGGTACATTTGTACCACCAGCGACATTTAAACCGCGGTATCTTTCGCGGGTACATTTGTACACTGCATTGTTTTTTTATGAAAATCAACTAGTTGATAATGGAAACAATGAGTTTTTGTATTTTTTATTTCAAATTTTATTAACTAATACCTTTTTTTTAGTTAGCATGAAAAGGAATCTTAAGACTAATTGTGTAATGTGTACATATAAGGTTAGGTTAAGGTGGCAGACCCCAAGGGGGGGCCTCACTTAGACATCTGATTGTCCATTGTGATACCAAAAATAATTTTGTGTTAAACAACTAAGAAAAAGTTCCGCAAACAGCTGATGTCCAGTCCGGAGAGCTCTCCGGGAGTGTTGAAGAAGTGCGCACCGAGGTGTTTAAACCTTAGTCTAGCGATTGTCGGGCAGTTGAGGATGAAGTGCTGAGATGATTCCACCTCGTCTTCCATGCAGCTACGGCAGTAGGGATCCGTAACGATATTGAGTCGCACCGCATGTGTTCCTATAGGACAATGTCCGGTCAGTACACCTATAAGAACTGAGAGCTGACACTTAGCTAGCTGCAGTAGCTCCCTTGACCGCCCGCGGTCCACAACCGGCCAGAAGGACCTTGCAACTTTGCAAGTCGGGGTTTTTGCCCAGCGATCGCTGAGCCGACTGTAAGCCCATCTGACCAGGAGCAGGCCGCAGGTTGCCAACGGAACTCCTATGCCCTCCCTGACTGAATTGATGGCCTCGAGGGTGCCCTGCCTAGCCAGTTCATCAGCCCTGCAATTTCCAGTTATATCACTGTGCCTTGGGACCCAGATCAGCTTGATCTGGAAGTATTCCGAAGCAGTGAGAGAGGTCAGGACCAGTTTTTATGGCCGCCTGGCTATCAGTATATATATTTACCGTCCTTCTTGACCATGCATTAGTACATAGCCAATCGGCTGCCTGTTTTATCGCGGCCACCTCGGCCTGAAAAACGCTGCAGAGATCCGGCAGTCTGAACGTAAGATCTACTGAGAGTTCCTGTGTACATATAAACTTGTTGGTTGAATGTTGTAAACAAATGGGGGTTTGTATTCTTTGCATTTATTGCTTGCATTCTTCCTTGTTGTCTTGTATATTGCAAATATAACACATACCCTTTACTTTCTTTGGCTGTCTTTGCAGAGGATTAGCCGCAGCAGTATTTTGGACCAAATTTTTCTTTGACTAAGGGCCATTTTCTCAAGTAACCTCTATCTTTAAAGCTCACTTTATATTAAAAGGTTACTTTAAAATGTATTATTGTATCTAAAGTAAAGCAATTTATTATCGGTTTTAAATTCGTTTAGAACCAAGAAACATACATACGTCAAAAACCGATAATAGAAATGCTTTACTTTAGACATAGATATATATTTTAAAGCAACCTTTAAATATAAAGTGAGATTTAAATTAAAGGCTACTTGAAAAAACGGCCCTAGGGCCGATTTCATAATAAAATTAAAGAATCCGCTGTGGTGTAGTGGTAAGCAGTGCGCGCTTCCACTCCGCCGGGCCTGGGTTCAAGCCCTGGTCAAAGCAACATCGCAAACAAATTTAGAAAAAAGGTTTTTTTCTTAACAGCGTTCACCCCTCGGCAGGCAATGGCAAACCTCCGAGTGTATTTCTGCCATGAAAAAGCTTCTCATAAAAATACAATCGCCGTTCGGAGTTGGCGTAAAACTGTAGGTCCCTCCCGTTTGTGTGTCAACATCAAGGCGCACGCCACAAATCGGAGAAGAAGCTCGGCCAAACACTACCATATGTGTAAGCGCCAATCTATTATTATTATTATTTATTTTTTCTATCGATTTCATAAAGCCACTTTAAAGGTAAAGGTGCCTTGAAGAGGCACAGAACATTTAAATGGCACTTTAACTAAAAGGAATCTTTTGCAAAAGGAACTTTAGGTATTTCATTATGAATACTAACTTGTATGCATTATTTCCTTAAGGCTCAAAAATTGATACTCCACTGTGTAAGAAAAAACTTTAACGACCCTCGTTTTCAATATAGTGGTGGCGATTCCACAACCTCCAGAGTACCGCCAAACTAAGTTTGGCATTCCTTGCGACTAGCCTAGCGGTATATAAATTCGACAGGTTTTAATTAATTTACTATACAAAAGATAAAAATTTATAAGAAAAATTTAACTTCGTTCGTGATGAAAATTCGTTGGGTTGTGTTTAAATAAGCCATGTTATTAAATTTTATTTTTGACAAATCCAAACATAAATATGCCTATGTATGTATTTATGCATTAGTTATAGGCACATGTTTTGTTTATTTTCGTTTCATTTTACATTAAAATCAATGATGAGCTCTGTTTGTTTTCCCCCTTCCAGGTACAAGAAACCATTATGTCAAAGCTGGATCGGCGTCGAAAAGGCGTATATGGACCGCCCCTAGGCAAGAGGGTAAAATTGTACAAATAGCTTTATTGCAAAAAATTATTCATTTTACATGGTTTCGCTTTATATTAATTATTTTGATGCAACACGTTAACTGTTTTTGCAGTGTTTAATATTTTGCGACGATGTTGCCATGCCATCGAAGGACACGTACGGTTCGCAGCCGCCACTCGAATTGATACGACAATGGTTGGATCATGGCTACTGGTCTGATTTGGTGGATACAACAAAAATTGAGTTGGTCGACATGGTAAGCGCGAGGGGAGCGAAAATATGGATAAGGGAAAAATTTGTTTACAATGGTGACTTTTTAACGGCAAAAGCTGTGAAACCTCTGTGTATATGCATGCTTATGTATTCAGATATGTATGTGTTTGCATAAGTGGCACAGGTATTTTGCATCACTTCGATCACCCAGTGCACTTCGCCACCTACTCATATGTAGGTTGTTGTTCGGCATGTTTTAAGTTGATTGCTTAAAATTTTTAACAAAAAATGCCACATGAATGCAAGAGGGCTTCCATTTAATTAAGTGTGAGGGCCTTTGATGACCCTGCTGCTGCTGTGTTCGAGCAGGACGAAAGTTATTTGCTGTGAAATTGAGCGCAACAGAGTTTCCGAAAAAAAAAACTTTTTTTGTTGCTGCCAACCGATATGCGCGATCCAAAAAAGTAAATCGTAAAAACAAAATACGCGTGTGTTCCGCAGCAACAATGTATGTATATGTTATATTAAAAAATTACAACAATTTTGTAATATTTAAAACTTTTTTGCGCGGCCACTCACTCACTACACAACATAAAAAAACGCACACACACACAGATAGCACTCAAACCTTAATTGGCAATGCAAGTGCTTAATGGTAAACGTGTCTGTGTGTGTTTATGTGTTTACATATCGGTGGGTACTTCCGCATATTTTGGCTCTTTGGCAACGCGGTTAGCCGCCCCCACACTGCCAACCAAACCACCAAATTGCCGTACATATTGCAAAAGTTTTCATTCCAAAGTATTTTTTTGTTTTTCGAAAATTTTTACAATGTTTTTTGTTTGTTATTTGACTTAAACTTTTTTGTTGCAGTCGGAGTTTTCGCTTTAACATTTTATTTATTGTTTTTATGTGAAATAAATTTTTAACATTTTTTACAATCGCAAAAAAAGCTGTAAAAGCGCAAACAACAATAAAACAAATGTGACTTGTTCATGTGTTGTTTGTTCGGACGTTGGTTTCGCTTTTTTTAATTTTTTTTTATGTTGCTTTTGTTGTATCTTCATTGTTTTTATTGTCTGTTTTCCCCACCGTTTATTTATGCAGAGTTTTCTCGGCGCTATGGGCGTGCCGGGTGGCAGCAACTTTATCTTCCCACGCTTCTATCGGCATACATTTCTCGTCGCTGTGGACTCGTTTGAGGATTCGACCATCATTAAAATATTCACAGCAATTGGCGATTGGCATTTTGCCAAGGATTATCCTGAAAAGGTGGCGCTGCTATCGCGGGTAAGTATACGGTTAGTTTTAAACAAACGCATTGGATTAAAGTACATATGTATGCATAAACACGAGACCCTGTAGGGAAATTCTCGAACCGATGCAGAACCATGACTAGTTCGCGTAAATTCTTTTTTCAATACAGGCAACCAACCAAACTTCGGTGACTAACGGTATTGGCTCTAAGTGAATATCAAAAACCTTAGAGATATTTGGTCTTGAAGCTCATTTATAACGCTACCAAAATTTGCTTAAATACTGTCTGACCTCACTCTCGGACGGTAGTCTCTGAATCCTTACAGATCTGGCTGATATGGGTACCTGAATGTCTAGACACTACACGTTCATATTCGAAGTAACTTCTCCAGACAGAAGTTGGGTTACACTTTTAGTCGAATGTTGACTGTTATGCTTTTAGTCGCATTTTTCGAGCAGCACTGAGGAGCTTTCTCAAGCTTACATCAGCAGGCTGCGAAACCTCGTCCTCAACAAAGCGTTTTTCGCAATAGCTTAGCATTCATAATGGTATCAAAAAGGAAGGACGTTTACGAACCAAATGCTTTTCTTAACATATTGCGTATTCGTTACGCAACACCCGATATGTGATAACAAGCTGCCTTTAAGCGGAATATTTCGCACTGGGTGGGTTAGGTTAGGTTATGTTGGCTAGAGAAAGTGACTCCTCCAATGCTAAGGAAACAAAGAGGCCCGCCAACAAGATAGTATACTTAACCTCAACAGAACAGTCTTCTAGAAGTTCTTATAGTCAGACAGTCGGTCGAAACAGTTTTTTTTTTTTATTCTATGAGTTCAAGACGTTTTATGTCACTGAGTTGTAGATGTAGTTCCCCTTAAGATTTAGTCTAATGTAATACACTTTTTTGAACTTTTTTTCTTTTTCTTTTTTTGACTTGCACACTGCATGTAACAACCTTCAAAATGTTACATAACTGATTTGCATATTTTATTAGCACTACACATTTTTTAAAAACCTTACGACCCCATTTAAAAATATTTCAGTAATAAACTGTACTTAAGTACCTCCTTTTTTGGTGTCAAATATGTGCTTATGTATGTACTCGTTCGTATATTCGTAACTAATTTTTTTTTTCGTTTTACTTTTTAGGGTCTCGCCGAAGCAATGGTCAACGTTTATCGTCAAGCACTCAAAATTTTCCTACCAACGCCCGCCAAATCTCATTACACATTCTCGCTACGTGACATCACTCGCGTCTTTCAGGGTATTGTCCTCGTTCCGGCTAAAAGGCTGCAGGAAGTTGAGAAGCTGGGACGTTTGTGGGCTCATGAAACGTATCGTGTGTTTTACGACCGGTTTGTATGCTCGCCATTTTTTGCTGCTTATGCATAAATGTATAGTTATACATACATATGTATATACGTATGTGCTTCCATAGATGGCAGGCACTTTTTTAACAATTTAGTGTTTTTTACTTTTTTTCATGTGTGTATATGTACGTATTTAGGTAGATATATCATGCGCTTAGGTATCTTTTATGTTTTTATGTAGCATGACTGTTCGTAATGGATACCTATGCTAATTATTATACATACATATGTATGTACACATCCAGTGTACTGAACACTTATGCTGTACACTCGGAAGTGATATGTATTTAAGATAGACATATGTACATATGTATGTGTACATTAATTAGGTGAGTAGAAAAATGCTTTACATATGGTCACAAAATTTAGTTTAAACAACCGTTTGAAGAGCGTTGATGAGATACTTACATATTATCAAAGTTGCATGCTATTCACAGTATATACACTATTCTGGCGGACGCTTCGAAATATTAAAAAAATTCATATAATCTCAACAATGAAAGCTGCCACCCACTCAGAAAATCCGAAGTGCTTGAAGACCAAAGCAACGTATTTAATAATGTTGCTCTCGAACAGAAGAGTTTAAGAGAGCAGGACTAGGGAAACTTCTATATTTAAACAGCAGTATTCAGACTCCTACTACATAGATATGTACATATGTATGGTTTGCCAAACCAAAAAAATGTGATGCATCAGAAGGGACAGCCAATACTACAGTTGAGATATGGAAGGCAGTTCTTTCCAATGTTCATCTGGCACAACAATCAATTGCAATAGTATGTGGGCTTGGTTCGATGCGGAAAGAAATATACCAAGTAAAGCCAGGCCCTTCTGCAATTGGTCTTTCTATACCTTATCTTCGTTGCCAGACCGACATATTGATCGAAAGAAAGACACCGGTTTTAGATTTTTCTTACATATGAAAAAGGCAATGGGGGGTTTAACCCCCAAACCCCCCTCCCCCCTTGGCTACGCCCCTGCTTGAAACAGTATACATGTGTAGTATGAATTTAGAAAAATTCTACTTAAGGAATTTGCTGATTGTTGTAAATGCATATCTGCAAAATACAAACAAACGTCAAACTTTTTTTTTAAGAAACGTTCATGGCGAAGCCACGGACTACTGTAGCCGGCTAATTATACATAAAACTGCTTTTTAATCTCTACACACATACGCATCGCCCAGAACTCTATTAGCGCTGACTTTTAATCCCGAATGCCACTTGCTTTGCAAACAAAAACATGGCATTGCAATACCTTAATTTCCATTGTTGATTGCACTAAGTAGAAAAACAATATAGATATGCTGCCTTTTCGAATGTTTGCTAATTTTGCTGGAATGCATACATGCTAAGTAGTAATAGATACCTTTGCAATTGCAGCGCATTCACGGTTTTGCACGGTTTGCATATGCGGTTATTTACCGCTAGTATTAAGCGCCTTTATTACGCTTATTTTACTCGCATTGATATCATAATTCATAATCATACAGCATCCAGCATTTCAACCGAAAATTCCATTGCACGCTTTGCACTAAGTAGTACATAGTTACAACCAGCTACTAAGCCGGCCACAGTGCTGGATAACCATCATCATTGTATCACATTTTAGATACATATTTTGTTATTGTGCTTGTTATTATTGCAGTCTGATTGAGCAACGGGATCGTGATGCACTGTTGGGCATGGTGAGCAATGCATGCAGAACGAGCATACGCTTCCCCCTGGAGCAGGCTTTCGCCGACCGCCTATCCGAGCCGGGCGCCAAAGTGACTGATGATGATTTGCGGAATTTATTTTACGGCAATTATTTAGAGCCAGA
>JAPVRG010243425.1:3436-13572 GCA_029783565.1 Rhagoletis cerasi
TTTTAGGCTAAAAACTGGTACAAAATAAAAATTGCTTGTGGCAACCGTGGATGCAGAAAATACAGGTGGTGCCGTTCGTGAACCGCTAACCCTCTCTTCGTCGATTTGACAGCATCCACTTATTCGTTGACGTCATAATAGTTTTTTTCGCACTGGTGATGAAATTTAATTAACAAATTTTACCTTTGTTAAAAAAATTTTGCCTAAAAGTAAATAAATCTACCTAAAAAGTAAATATGTATGAAATTCAAAAGCGATTCGATTTTGGAAGGGAAGATATTAAAAATTTAAGCATAATTACTCCTAGTAAAGTTCTTTGCGAAAATGAAGTTACAATTCAGCCTTTACTTAATGAATTTTCAAATTTTGTACCAAGGCTGATAGCATTTTAAGTCAATGGAGGCAATTAGGCAAGGCGAATTTATACAAAGTGGTAGCAACATCAGAAAAACAATGATCTCATGTATTTTGTATGGCGGGTAAAATGCCAAAATCTCAATTCGCCGCAAATTTTACATGTATTATGTGTTTGCTTTTAGCAGGTGCGCTGTCAAATCAGGAAAAGCAAAAAACAAAATACATGCAAGGCGAATGAAAAAGAAGAGATCAGCTGATCAAGTAACACCAACTTGTATGAATTCGCCTTGCAATTAGGGCTCTCAAAATTAGATTTCGAGAGTTGTACGGACATTGGAGAATCCTGGTTTAAAGAACTTGTTGAATTTGAAAATGCTTTAATGTCATTGCCTCATAGCTCGGCAGCTGAAAGAAAGTTTTTTGATCTCAGCCTGGTTAAAACTAAACTTAGAAATAAACTAGAAATGAAAATTCTAAACAATATATTGCTTGCGAAAGAACTCAATAAAAACCAAACACAGGCCCTCAGTGTTTGGTCAGCTAAAGATTATTTCTAAAACAATACAAATGTGTAATATAAAATTTTCATAAAATGAAAGAAAATTATCGCAATTCGTATTTAGTAATGGTTAAAAAAAATACCAATAGATTTATTTATGTAAAATTTTTGTTTTTAAGTTTGATGCACAAAAATTAATTGTAATAAGTGAAAGCACTTTAAAAAGTTTATTGAAATAAAATTTATTTAGCTGATTTAAGTACACATCTCAGTTTTATGATATTATAAATAAATGCATTTTATTTGGTAAAATTGATTAACTCAACAGAATAAACATACACAATAACAAAGTATATGTACTAAATGGCAGTTAACTCGAAAGAGATGTTTCATTATTTGATCGGTACATTTTCTCCTCATTTGGTACGTTTTAGGCTAAAAACTGGTACAAAATAAAAATTGCTTGTGGCAACCGTGGATGCAGAAAATACAGGTGGTGCCGTTCGTGAACCGCTAACCCTCTCTTCGTCGATTTGACAGCATCCACTTATTCGTTGACGTCATAATAGTTTTTTTCGCACTGGTGATGAAATTTAATTAACAAATTTTACCTTTGTTAAAAAAATTTTGCCTAAAAGTAGATAAATCTACCTAAAAAGTAAATATGTATACTTATGGCTACACATTTTTGATAATGGGTGGATAACCTCTCCTTTTGGTACCATATCTTCTTTTGGACTCGCATAAAACAATCTTTATTAAAAACGGTCTTGAAGGGAATTTCTCTGAACAGTTCAAGATAAAACTATGTTTTAACCAATACTTATGCCCCTTTATAGGGGGAGCTTTTGGAAAAGCTCCCCACACTATAAAACGCATTGAAAAGCCTATGGAAATAAGAGAAACTTTCCAGAAAAGTTATTTTACTACGTTCCAAATGTACCTGAAATGGTGTGCTTGTCCTGATTATACGCTCAAATTTTAAAGTCTGAATCAACTTTTACATCACTATTTCGGAACACGTGTTCACTTCTTCCTCTTTTTCCTTAGAGTTTACTCTTTGCTCTTTCATTCTCTCGCTATTATGACGTCACACCCGGTTGCTCTCAACTCCATCGGCGCAATCTTGTACTCTATCATTCTTCGAAAGACAACGACAACGCAACTTCGGTTCTCTCGACCACACGAAATGAACGAGACTGTTCAAACACCTACTTGAAAGGCAATGCTCGCAAGACTTGGTCATACAAGCTTAGTAAAAACAATTTGTGCAGTGGGTGAGCTATGTTAAATGTGTGTAAAAACAAAAAATAGATGTCCAAAAACAGTTCAGCTCTATTTAAAAGTAATAAAATGAATAATACTTATTTAGAAATATTTAAAACTTATCTCGTATTTTACCAAAATGGAAGTACACAATGTATATCCTTACTAATATTATAAATGTGAAAGTTATATTGTTTATTTGTTACGCTTTCACGCTTTAACTACCCAACCGATAATCACTAAATTTTGTACACCGGTGTCATTTTGCCCAAATTCAAAAATAGGATAGCATTTATTTCGATTAGACAAAGGGGCGTGGCATCTCCCATACAAAGGGAATTTTTCATACGGCATATCTCTGGAAGTATTTGTGCTGGAGTAGTGGCACTTGATATGGAGATATATAAACACAATCACATACTCATGGAGAAAAATAAGCGTTATCGGAAAAGGGGTGTGGTACCTGCTATAAAAACGGAATTTTTCATACAGCAAAGCTCTGGAAGTATTTGTACTAAAGTACCGTACCAAGGAGAAATATGGAAAAAATGGGCGTTACTGGAAAAAGGGGCGTGGCATCTCCCATACAAACGGAAATTTTCATAGAGCATACCTCTGGATGTATTTGTGCTAGAGTACTGGAACTTGGTATGGAGACATATAAAAACAATCACCTATTCATGCAGAAAAATTGGAGTTATTTTAGAAGAGGCGTGGCACCTCTCCAACAAACTGAATTTTTCATACTACATACCTCTGGAAGTATTTGTGCTAGAGTAATAGAACTTGGTATGGAGATATATAAAACAATCACATAGCCACGGACAGAAATGGGCGCTATTGGAGAAGGGGGCGTGGCCCCTCCCATGCAAATTGAATTTTTCATACTAAATATCAGTGGAAGTATTTGTGCTAAAGTACTGGTGAGGTGATAAGTATAATAATATGAAATTTATAACCAGCTATAACTATGGATTCATAAGCCGCATCTTAGTCAAATTTGGTACATGGTATACATTTAATTTGATGCATGTTAAAGACTATGTGGGGTTAAGTATAGACAAAGGGTTTGACACTGCTAATAGACGTGAAGTTTATACCCTATCCTGTTCTAACTAATATAAATGCGACAGCCAGTTTGCTTCTTACGCTTACAAGACTTAACTACTCAACCGATCATGATAAGCTTTCTCATACACCTTATCTGGGTCATAGGGTACCTTTCATTCAAAAAAATCATTCTTTATAAGTTACCAATACAAAATAATCCGTATATGTGAACAATATAGCCCACAAATTTTTGTAATATGAAAATAAAATTTTTTAAAGAATTAAAATAATTAAATTATTGCTCTATCGTTTTTGAAATGTCCCCGGGCAACGCCGGGCATTCCAGCTAGTACATTATGTATACAAAGCATGTATATTCTTTTTTGAGTAAATGTAAATAATGCATGTGCTTAGTAAGTAAAGAATCGCGTTTTGTCACATTGCACAGATTTGAATTGATTCGTTTTGCATTGCTTTTCATTGTCACTGCATTTCATTGTCATTGCTTTTGTTGCATTCTCACACAATTGATGCTTGAAGTGGCAGTGCTTAGAGAGATAAAAGTTTTGCAGTGGCATGAACTGCTAATTTCTCTCTGTGTTGTTGGTTGAAAACAATACATTGCATTGCTCTGTTAAATGACCAAATTACTTGAAACCAGCTGTAAGTCGATTTGTGCACCAGTCCGCTACGTATGTATGTATAAATATATCCGTTTTCAAATGTACAAAATCTATTGTATTAATCCACGTGACAAAAAAGTTAACTTCACTAAGGCTCAATACTAGAAACCGTCTCGAAGGCTTCGTTGCGCAAACAAAAGCCGATTTCAAACCTTTTGAGAAGTGACTATATCTTGAAAATTCTATATACATGTAACTGTCGGAATTATTTATTAGTTAGCAACGATTTAGGAGCCATATTCACATGCAAAATTTCATTATTACATGCAAATTTGCATACTCATATGATGGAAACATGTTTTTTGGGTAAATTTGCTCGCTTACCGCATGCCCATATATCTACTGATTTGCCGTAAGGCTCCTTTTTCAGCACCTCCGGCGATAAGTAGCCAGGGGTGCCGGCAAAACCGAACCATGCCTGATGGTCGCCCTGAACTTCAATGGCTAGGCCAAAATCGGCGAGTTTTACAGCTGCACCCTTGGCTTTACTAGCTAATAGTAAGTTCTCTGGTTTCAGATCACGATGCACCACACCATTCTGATGGCAATGATTAACCGACTCCAAGATTTGTTGAATGCAATGCGATGCATCCGCCTCTGAATAAAATTCGCGCGCAACAATATCTTCAAACAGCTCACCGCCAGTAACACTGCAATTGTAAATTAAAAAAAAAAGCGCATTACATTGCACTTTTGGTTTTAGATACATATATCGTAAGCCCCTACATATGTGTATGTATGCGAATAAATATGTGGACCCACATACTCACATGTTCATACATACGTATGTATGTATATTAGAAAATGTACTCACAGATCGAACACCAAGTAATGGTAGTTTTCTTCTTGTATGCTATCATGTAGTCTAACTGTAAAAAGAAACATGTCAATTCAGTAAAAAGTCTTCGGTTGGAAAAAAGATTATTTCGCACTACATACATTATTAGAAAGCTTGAAAGTAAAAGTAACTACATGTATACAAGACATATTTGAACAAAAAATTTACTATTAACTCTTGAGTACAGAAATTATGTTAGTTTTCAAGTACTTACATACGAGTACGTCACTAAAGAAACTTCTTATATTTACCTACCAATATTAGGATGGTGAAGTTTCCTGCAAATCCTAGCCTCCCGCTCTAATTTTTGGAAATCTGCAAAAACAAAATATATAAAACCCTTTATTTTCGTTCACGTTGTTTTTAATTCTATTACCTTGTTTATACCAGCACATAAGCGCTTTGACTCAGTTCGAAGTGATTCAAAACGGATGCATAAAAAAAATTCACTTTGAAATTCAAAAATTCAGATCGGGTTTTTATTTTTCACATCGCACCGTGATTCGTTAAGAACAAGCTAGCTGGACAAAATTATTTTATTAAATTTTCTTATTCATATGACTGTATCTAATCACCTTAAATACATATTGTGCAACAAAGGTGTAGTCGGGACTTGTCCATATATAAAACTGGATCTATATATAGGGGTGTATATTTGTTACCTATAGACTAGAATTTAAACCCAATATTTAAGGAAAAGTCAGAAGTATTTTGAGCTATACTATAATTTTATATCTCGACCTGTTCTAGAGATATCGGCCAAACTGTGAACCCAGCTTTAACAATTTTATTATCACTTGTATTCATACATTTGCCAGCAATCTGGCAACCACGCAAATGAGACCAACAACGAACCGACTAGCATAGCGAAAGGGACAGTTGCAAAATGGCTCCTCGACCATGCGGTCGAGTAAGTTTTGATTAAATTAACCCCTTGTTGCCCTAGCCCAGAAAAACACAATTTTTCTAATTTATTTTTGTATTTTATCATTCATATGCATGTTTTATTAATCAATAAAAAAAAATCATAAAGTTCAAGGACATCTTAGTATAAGAAAAGGATATGGTACTTTGCAGTACCGTTGGCTTTCAAGAATTCTTATATATCAATTCCATGATATTCGGCGAAACAGTTTTTTTTTTCATTGCAGCATAAAAACATGCCGCAGTGTTGGCATTTCGAATGTGGTTTTGACTGAACCTTATTTATGCTGCACATTTCCCATCTTCCTCGGCTTTCCACAAATATTGGCCAATGTACTCCCAAATTGCCTAATCGGACATCTTTTGCCACAGACTCTCTCTTACCACGTCGTTTTTTGCTTAATGGTGTTGGAGTTTGACTCAAACTTCGTTTATTGGCACCAATATCTTTTTGCGTCATTAAGCCTTGTGCCACGGCCCGTCTATATCATAGCAGAGTAATTTTTTCATGAGATTGACAGTACAGGATGTAGGAATGAAAGAAAGTTATTTCTAAAAGCCCCCAAAACAATCTATGCCACTATTTTTTAGATCGTCTGTCTATCCCGTGTGCACTTCTCAGCTGATCTGCATGGTCTACTCCACCCATGAAAGAGTTTTAATCTTTAATTGCAGTTGGACATTGAACCTGTATTTCTTGGCCTTTTCGATCTCTCCTCTGAACTATAGTTCACTCAGTGCCATGAAAATTAGACGCCAATAATATTGGTTTGTTACCTATCAATTTAAAAACAATTACACGGTTCATTGTTCGTGAATCAAACTCGCCTCTTTTAATTTTCTTGTCGGGTTTCATGTTCGATGGAAGTCCTTTCGATTTGCTCGAATTGTTCCGCATGCAAAAACTTTTTGTGCCTGGAGAAATTCTAGGAGCCTAACAGATGTAAAATAATTATCGAAGTAGACGTACTTATTCTTGCCCCACTTGGGTTCTGTTAAAGACAAAACCACTCTCTCCCCGATACCAAACCCTTTGTACTTTTCCTCAAGAGCTTCGTCTTTTCCTTGGTATATTGATAACTTTTTAATATATCCATGTTGATCCGTAAAGCACTATAATTTACATATATCCACGTTTAATTGGCTTCATAGGGCAATATTGTTTGATGGCGCTTCTACCCTTAAAAATAATCATTGATTTCTGAACTTATAGTTCCTTTGTTCCATAATATACCTGCTGAAACCATTGATTCAGTGCGTCAATCATTAGACGAATTTTAAATAGTCGATCTTTGTTGTTTTCTGGGCTTTTAGAGTTATCATTTACATGTAAAAATCGTAATATTGAGTCAAATCTATTTCGGGACATAGTTTTTGATAATGGGTACAGCCAAATCTTCACTCGTACTCCAATAATGTCGCCAACTTGGAAGTTTATGGGAACCCATAAAGAAGTTAATGCCGATAAATGCATAGAATTAATTTCTTTTAAGATCTAGGGTTTTGTTTTTTTGAACGGAATGAAATATGATTCCTTCGACAATATTTTCAATGAGCGACAAGAAAAATTTTGTTGGCGTATCTATATCTTCAAAATAACCAACTACTGTTCCCTCTGGTGAATCAAATTGTGAAACCTCTGCCATTTTCTCAACTCTTCTCCATTTTCGCAATGGTTCTTCAAAAATTCCGTTTTGAGGTTCTTCCGGTAATATATTTGCTTCGGCAGTTTGTTCTGCCTGGATTTGATTTAGAATCTCATTAAAAATCTCAACTTCGTTGTCTTGTGACATGATAACTTGTTCACCTTCATCCTTACTGTCACTCTCAATATCAGTGTTTTGGTCATTATCGAGTGGAATTTCTTCCGAAATGCCAGCAATTTCATCTCCTCTCAAATATTTACCGTAAACTCTAGCCATGATTAACTACAAATAATTGCATATAAGAAATGCATATTACATTTAAGAATACAAGGGCCAACAGAGCCCAACGGTACTTACAAGTCTCGAATGGAAAATCAGGTATCAATGTCAAACAAACAATAGCTAGGTAGTTTTAACTTCGGTTAAATACAAATAAGTAACGAAGCTTATATTTTCTTTTTAGTTCGTAGAAAAATATTAAAAACTTTGCTAGAAATAATGAAAATAAGACGCTACTCTTAACTCGAGACTGCACTATAGAAAACTCCAACTTGAGCATGCAAAGAAAAAATAGAACGTATGTGACAAAAAGTGCCATTAAATATGCTTGTTATTTTGTACTTTGGAGTACCGTTGGTCTGCATGCGATAAAAAATTCACATATTCCGCTTAAAAGAGCAAAATAATAAGCCTCAGAAGTGAGATGTAATCCACCTATGGTGAAAATATTGTGTGCGTATGTCAGTGCAGAAACTAAGACTCCGCTGACCGTGTTCGTGGAAATCGGGACTCCTCTCGTTCGTTAGTTTCAAAATTTTCGCGTAGCTACATGCAAAATCGAGAAGCTCTTGCTCTTTTGAACTCGTTTGCCGTTCGGCACGAAAGCGCCAAATTCTACTCGCTAAAGTCGACCGTTCATATAATTTCAAATATTTTCGTCTCGCTAAAAAGCAAAATCGCCGTTTGCTTATCACTCGTTATTTTGCTCTACGCTTGCTTCCCCTATCGTCGCACATACATACATATGTACACGCAAAGTATTTGCAAGCGTTACAAACTAAACGCATGGGTATCAACGTCCGATACACCCACATGTACATTAGACCGTTCTTTAAAAAAAATTTGTTTTGCCGGGCGGAAAAATATGTCTTTTGGTCTAAAAATAAGCTGTGCAAAATTTTTTAACAAAAAAGTTGAAAATCGTGAACTTTATAGTCATTTGCTATGTTAAATAACTCACAGAGTCTGAATATGAAGTCAAAAATAAAAAAAGTTTAATAGGTTATAAGAATTTGCGAAATTGTCGTTTTTTTCAAAATTGAGAAAACAGCATTTTAATTTTTTTTTTCAAAAATATCCGGTCCTGATTCTCACATCGCATAAAGCTCTCCACCAGATTACAGGTCTTCGAAATCCCTATGAACTTGCTGTACAATGCTTTGCAATCAAATTATCAGTTTAAGAGTTATCACAAATTTATGGGTGAAATCGGACACAATTTTAAGTCGCATCGTTATTCTACTGTGAATTCAAGCAACGTATCGATACATCAACATGTAATCGATGTGCATAATCATGGCAATGGAAATTATATGTTAATTGATCGTAAATCAAATTTGCTGTACAGTATCGATACGCTGCTTGAATCCAATATCATTTACTAAATTTGCTATAACTTTTCTATTTTCAAATCGATTCGCGAAAGATTTATACCTATATACATTTAAATTTAATAAGCTTTAATATAGCATAAAAATAAGAACAAAAAGTTTGCAGCTTTTAGGTGTAATTCACAGTAGTAATTAGAGTTATCATATTCAAATAAAATTTTGCACAGCTTATTTTTAGAGCAAAGGACATCTTTTTCCGCCCGGCAAACTGTATATTTAAAAAAAAAAGTTGAAATAACGAACGGTCTAATGTACATACTTAAAAACGTTTTTAATCTACGAATTCCATAGATTCGTTTTATCTTTGGAGAAACAAAAGTGGTGCCGTAGACATAATACGAAAGACATAACTCGTAATTACATCTTTGTTTTGCTACGTTTGTCACAATACCACGAAACATAAAGCGCGGTTATCCACGGACGGTGTTTAAGCTATCAATTCCTGTCCCTTACCTCTGGTGGGGGGAAACAAGAATATAATAACTTAAAAGGGAAAAGATGATTCTGTATGAGAGTTCAAGTGAATTCTGTTTTATTTAATATTTTACAAGCGTTTATATACAAAATCTTAAAACTATGTTCCTAATCTAATTATGTATGTGTAGGTGTATGTTACTGTTTCTCTTAAAAGATCTTTCTTAGTAGAGACAATCAGTAGGTCTTTATTTGTTCTTAATGTGTACATTAGATACCAACGCATTCTAAGGGCCGGTTGTTCAATGTCTGGTTAACACGAATCGGAGGTACATCTTCTGATTAAGCACAACGACTGCTTTATCGATCACATGTTATTTAAAGGGAGTCGAAAATGTCGATAAAGGTGTTTAACCGGCGAGTAGTGATAACCAGACATTGAACAACCGGCCCTAAGTGTATTAAATTTAATGTGTCTCATGCAGCTCCAATGTATCCTAATCAGTAATAATCTTTGCTTGAGGTCATTATTGACTTAGGTGAACTAATGCACGTACATACTTATTCTTGTATGCGTTGGTGTATTGGGTTATTTTTATGTGTTTTTCAGATAAGCAATTTAGAAATGTATCACATTGTTAGGCTTATCTTTTATTTCGACATTTTAAGTGGACTGTAGTATTTATAGTTTTTATGTATGGATTTACATATGCACAAATTTATGTTATATTTCTAGTTTCTTATCGCCATAGGGCCGACAAGATTACATGTTCATATTTTTATGAACAT
>JAPVRG010243440.1:0-11503 GCA_029783565.1 Rhagoletis cerasi
TAATATAATTAAATTTGACTTTTCAAACAGGTGGCAACTCTCTTAAAATAAAGCCGCTACGAACTCTCTTAAAAATATAGCTAAGAACCTTCTCGCCGCAACGAATCGTTAGACAACCATATTTTAATGTTTCATACAACTTGTGTATAGAATAATCAAATTTGACATTTCAAACAGGTGGAAACCCTCTTTAGAATATAGCTTGCAGTAATGGACCATTCTACACCGATATTTTAATATTTCATACAGCTTGTGTATAATTTAATTAAATTTGACTTTTCAAACAGGTGGCAACTCTATTAAAAATACAGCTACGAACCTCCTACTCACCGAAACGGGCCGTTCGTCACCCATATTTTAATATTTTATACAACTTCTGTATAATTTAATTAAGTTTGACTTTTAAAACAGGTGGCAACCTTATTTAAGATATAGCTAGGAACCTTCTTCCCTCCGATTCGAACACGGTGGTATGCATGTTTCTCCAATTAGATGTACAGTTTGGCTGTTGTTAAATTTGACTTTTTAGATAGGTGGCAACCCTATTTAAAATATAGCCAGGAACATTCTTCTCTCTGAGGCGAACACGTCGGTATGCGTTTCTCCACAATAAAGTGTATGGTCTTGACGTTGTTAAATTTGACTTTTCAAACAGGTGGCAACCCTCTTTAAAGTATAGCTAAGAACCTTCCCCTCTCCGAGACAAAAACGTTGGTGTGCGTGTTTTCACAATCGGATGTACGGTACTGACGTTATAAAGTAATAAACAAACAGACATTCACGTTTATATATAGATAAAACGATTTGTTTGCTGTGCGCTTACCGATTTCCAGAAATTTGAGCTAAAATTTCCCTAGTACAGACTAACAGCGCAATTCTGGCAACTTTCTGTCAACTCCCACAGTCTTTTGAAAGACAATTCTGGCAACTATCTTGAAAGCTGTTTTCTGCCTTTGGAAAGACTGTTTGAAAAATCTGCTAACGAGGAGCTCTTAGATTATTCTGTTCGTGTTTTGGCAATAAATGTTCCAAAAATTAAATGTAATTTAAAAAATAATTTTTTTTAAACAATGAAAACTAAAAATTGAAGAAAAGTTAATTAAAATAAAGAAAAAATTAATAAAACAAGTTCTAAAGGCTAATTGAAAAATCTGCCAACGAAGAGGCCTTAGGTTATTCTGTTTGTGTTTTGGCAATAAATTTTCTAAACATTAAATGAAAAAAAAAAATATTTTTCTTTTTAAACAATGAAAACTAAAAATCGAAGAAAATTAATTTAAAATAGAAAAAAATTAAATTAGAAATGAAAAATTAATAAAACAAGTTTCTAAAAAATTAAATTAAGTCAAAAAAATATGTTTAAAAAAAGAAGTATAGAAAAGAAAAGAAAAGCAAATAAATAAAAAAAGTTAAAAATTAATTGAAATAAAAAAAATATTTTTTTTTTACAATAACATCTAAAAGTTAAAGGAAAATTAAATAAAAAAAAAATTAACTACAAAAGAGAAATGAAATAAGTTATAAAAAATTTAATTAAATTAAAAAATATTTAAAATAATAAGATTTAAAATTAAGAGAAAATTAAATTAAAAAAAGAAAAATATTATGTATATTAAAAAAAGAAAAAAAAAAAACTAAAAACATCCACTGCCCGAGGACTCGAACCATGGATCTCTCGAACGGCACGCCAGTTCTTTGCTCACTCGGCCATTGCGACTGTTGGAGCACTGTGAGCAAAATGATATAAAGGTGCTTTCTGTCAAAAGATCATTTCACCACGGGTGGTGAACGAGACAGCTTTTTTGCGAAGACTTTTGTACCAGAATAACAAAAGCCTTTCGAAATCTGTATCTTGCCATCTGTCTCTCATTTTTCTTACGAAAGACTTTTTACTAGACTATCTTACCCAGAATTGCCCTATAAGCATATATCGGGATTGCTTTATTTCATTTTTAAAAGGGGAAATAATACCAAAATCTGAGTTTTGCTTTATTTCCAACAGAGGTTGGGAATAAAACGAATTTTGTTGTAATTCCCCTTGTTTATTTATACCAATTTTGAAATTTTCGTTTTAGCAATACTATTAGTTTAACGTTGCGTTTACGGTGGGATTTACGACCACATCAAGGGGCCATAACACCAATGGGCATTATGCCCGTTTGAAATGGTCATGTGTACATACATATATGTTTGTATGTAACAGGGTCATAACAGTTATAAGTTTCATCGCAAAAACGTTGCTCCATAACAGTTGTTAGATGAGAAATATTTTTTATTTCGCCGATAAGAGTTATAACCTAACGATTATTTCTTACGTCGTCTGATAAGAGTTATTTTACAACCTTTAACAGACAGCATAAAAATAAACGTTTGAAATAACTTTAACGTAATAAATAAAACTGATTTCAGTTTTGAATTCAGCCACTCGAGGAAGCTTTGCATATCAGATTTTATAAAAATCTCACATTTTTTTTCAAAATTCATCCACAATATTGTGTCCGCCATTTTGAATTTTTAGAAAGTGACTTAAGATTTGTAATCAGCAACTCCAAAAACCCCCGGAAACGAAGTTTATAAGTTTAAAAATCACAAGAAAATATTCTATTGGCCGATTTAGCATAGAGGTTATTAAGGGTGTTTTTCCCGATGGAACTTGGCTTTGGTCTCTACTTTCCGAAAATGCTTGTGAATAACTCAGTGAGAGGGCAGGCACAGGATGAATTTCTTCAAGTAAAAAATGTTTGGGTAGACGCTGTGGCCAATGGTAACCATCAGTTACCACCTCTGCATGGTGTAAGTCATGTAGAGTCCCTACGGCTTATATCTTCGCCGCTTAAAACTCCGGAAGAGTTTTTGGGAGGGTGCACTAAGCGGGATTGTGGAACACCAGATATTTATTGGAGAAAAAGTTGGGTAGGCGCTGTGGCCGATGGTAACCTTGTAACACATCTGTATGCTGATAGACAATGAAGTTCAATGCTGCGTCAAGCTAGCATGCTAATAGCCTGACCACATCGAAAACGACGAGCACGGACCACAGCTGTCAAATTATTTTTTCTCGTATTCTTATGTAGATAATTATTTGGCAACACCGCGACTAGCTAAAAATGTAGTTGTGGCGAGATCTATTTCTATTTTTCGAGCGACAGATAAGGTTCTTCCTCTTCTTTTATGTTAAATTCATACAAATTCACGATGTCGCTGCTGCGTTCTAAAAAACCAAGGCGCCGTCGACAACGCGTTTAGATTATTTAGATAAAACCTTAATGTCGTGTCGTGTGGTAATGTCGGGTTCGATGTGTTCAGAGCTTAACTGATCATGTTTTAGGATGCCATCGATTGACTACTACAGCAGGTTGTGCCATGCAGCATTTGAGAAGTGTATGTGCATTAATAATTTCTTATATGAAATTTTTGCACATGCAGCTTTGCACATATTTGTGTATATGTATGTATGTGCTTTATATCCGGTTTGGTACCAGTTGATTGGGGCTATAGCATACCTTAAGGCACTAGGTGGTATTGGTCGCCTAAACAGCTTGATGTTTTCATGGTGCAAAATCGTATCGGACGATGTATTAGGTCGGTATGAGCGTTTTCTCTAAAACCGTTTGAAACTTCTCGTGCCACGAGCACCTTACTGTGATCGGCCTTTCCTGCCTCGAAGAGGTATGCAAGGTAGGCAAGGATTCGGTGGAAGGCTTTTGGCAGGGATGTGAGTAGAACAACTAAGCTCTTTGGCACCAAACTATCTGCTTCGATGTATTCGTAAAGCGTGTAAATTTAAAACAGTTTAAAAGGAATATAGTATTTTTTAAATAATCTTCTGTTATTACATAATTTCTTGAATTCTACTAGCCAAATCAATATTTGTAGATTCTCTAAGCCATTGATGATCTTGAATATAAATCTAAAATATGCGAACGACTTTTTTTCGTTGCTTTTTATAACTATATATACACACTTACTGAGATTTCGTTTAGTCCTTTTAATAGTTTAGCTAAATAATTTACAACTTCATCGAGAAATTCTATAGCTGCTTTATTATTCTGTTTATTGGTGGCACATTTCGATCTACATGTGTTAAACATATGTGCTCTACACATAGAACAAACTGCATTTGCCTGAAACAACAACAAAAAAACGAACATACATGTGTCATATGTATGCATATTTTTACAATATAACCAGTTGTGCTTGCTTTCTTTTCACCTTCAACGTCCTCCAAACAATTTGCCAAGATGTGTATTTTTCCACGCCGCGCACACAAAAACAGCAGCAACAAGCAAGCGAAAAAGCCAACAACGAACGATACCCCACAGGCAACACATTGCGGTTGTATGCAACTTTTCGTTTGTTACAACATAGCAACAGCGAATTTATATAGTGAGGCAACAATATTTTCAGAAAAAGGAAGAATTTGCAAAGGCCGCTTGGGAATAGGTAGAGGGAGAATGCACGAGAACGAGGGAAAACCACGAAATGAGCGGTGCCCAAGTGCTATAAAACTGGTTGCCGCATGCATGCTACATAGAAAAATTAGAAAGCAAGCTAGACATAACCGGTAGGTAACTTGCCCTTCCGTACCTCGCCTATTTCACATTTGCAATTTATGCACACCGCACGATAACTTCATTCACATGCATCGAGTGTGCCAGTATTGCCACCTTATGCGCATAAAAACCGTGACGAGGGTGCTGCCGAGCGTTGATTACAACCGCAATGGCGTTGACAATGTCCAAATGCATTTGTCGTTGACATTTCCGAAATATGCGATGCCTTGCTCAGATTTTCACGCGGACGAATATTTCTAAGATCTTTTGACGTTGTTAGCGTGGTAGTGAGGTGGTGCGCTGCAAAGGTAAATTTTAATGTTTAGAGATTAAAGTTTGATTACACAGAATATAAAGCGCAAATAAACACAATGATTCCAAGGCAAACGATATTAATTCGAAGGCCTCGCTTTCTCACGGTAACCCGATTCTAAGTATGTACTATAGACCATAGCCAAGAAATCAGACCTTCGTGGACGCAGTTTCGCTTTCAAAAAAAAATTAAAAATTAACTCATCACGATTATGTTGTGTGAGAATCATACATTGAATGGGTAATATCGAGGAGAGCAACGATAGTCAATGTCAGCTGAAAAAAACCGACAACTGGGTTTGGTATTGAGTGAGTTTCAAGCAGAAGTTTTCCAGTAAGTAGCTCATTATATACCAGAAGTAAGCTCATTATATACCAAATATTACGTGCGACATTCGCCATTGTTGTCTCGAAGTAAGAAAATCCTCTACAGTCGAGCAGTAGCCACTAGTTTGAGTTATACAGCTCACCGAAATACAGCATCAAAGTGCGATGTTGTTTGGCACAGAAGATAAACGACTGGCGGTGCTTCTATAGACTCGACCAAAATCGCTTAGGCGGTTACAGCGCCAATCAAGAAGAAGAAGAGATTCGTCTTTGGAAGGTCGCTGTTATAACCGAAGCTAGACGATCCATCTCCATGAAGGTTGGTATCTTTCTTGAAACGCGCTGAAAGTTCGACGTTCGCTATCCCAAGTTTCAGTGTTTTTTTCTGGAAATGTACAGAAGTAAATAGTTCTGCTTGCCGTTAGAGATGGGCTTTGATTTGCCGGCTATATTATCGTTTTAATTGGTTGTTGTTATTGTAGCAGCAGTGCTCATCCCTCCGGAGTATCGTTAGGTATCTTCTTCTTCATCCCCGGACTCAGCACCTGAGTGCAAGGAAGCAGTCCATATTGCTTCCCGTGTCACAATCATCGGGTTGGAGATGCATGCTATGCGAGCAGGTGTTGGGTGTCGTGTGGACCTTGCCCGCATGCTGGACAGGTGTTTGCCACTTCTGAGTTCAGCCATGCGAGGTAGCTTTTGAGCCTGTGGCACCACCCGGAGCGGAATTGCGCTAGGCTGCAACTGGTCTTTCTTGGTAGTTTGGTTTCCTCAATATTTATGGACGGCGGTCAACCTCCCAAAACAGTGTTGAACTTACGGGAGCTTAGACTCTCCCTCGTTGCTAAGTGCCGCGCTACATCAAACGGATGGTCTATGTTTGTCAAGATGTTTGTAATCCAGTCGTGCAAGAGTCGTCTCACGCGTCGGGGGGGGCGAATCGTTTCGAATCAGAACGTTGTTAGGGTGGTTGCGTCGGTGACATCCTCGAGAAATTATTTGGTTAGAAGGGACTTGAGCTCTTTCACCGCCAGCATCTGGCTTTCTTCGCGGAGGTAATGCTTTGACGGATTTTGGGGTGGTTGAATGTTTTTAAGTCTTCGAGCTGCACATCGAGCTCTAAACTAATCTTATTGGTGAATGTGGTGAAAAGTGTGGCGGTGAATTTTGAGGGTGAGATGTTGAGGCTTCTGTCAGTGAAGAAGTTGGACAGGTTGGTCATCTTAGACGCTACAGCTCTGTTAAGAAGTTGACGACTTTTCCTTCTAAATCGGCAGATTTTCTGACGTCTAATCTAAACCACATGAAGGAGCTGAATACATCTTCTAATTTTGTTTGATAGGTCACCTGCTCGAGCCTACCCGAAGGCGTTTAAATGGGATGGAAACGAATGAGACATCAACCGGTAAGTTGTTTATATCGACAGGATATCAGCCTTGTATTTAAGAAACGAAATGCTGTATCCACCAGCCCAAAGAAAACATACTCTAGTCTTTGTTCCAGTATGCCATAATCAGGAACTTATTAGGCTCTCGCTCAATTTAATAAACATCCAAATAGGAGGAACGCTCACTGAAGCACCGGCATCATTTCGACCTACCATCAGAAAAGGTAGAAGGGCTTTTTGTGCCTTGTTCTCTTTTTCGGTTCATCCAGCCACCTCTAAACTTAGCCAAGGGTATTTATATAACAGCATTTGCTAGACCTCTACCTCCCCCTCTGCAAACCAAAAACTGATGCTAACAGCACCATGAATATGCCATCTAGAAGGAAGGGAAGTAGAGGTCCTTTACACATGCAGCACAGTCGCTAAAGGTTTAATCGGAGGATTTTTGCCATCTAAGCGTATCTAAAGTAAGCTTACCGAATCTTAACTAAACTAATCTATACTTAAGCTTTTACACATTTAATTTTTTATATACCATCCCCGAAATTGGTTTTCAGATTGCCGAAAGGCTTACACCTAAATCTCTTCCGGACCATACTTTGGTCTATATCCCTTAAACGGGTTGAGATATCAAAATGAAGCATAGGGTAAATATAATGAACACGTAGATGTATATTTATGTGCCTTCGAAACTCATTGCATCCAAACTAAAAAAAAAAGAACAATAAAAAAATTTAGAGCCGTAAATGATTGCTTTTTTAAAACAGATTATGCTTTCCAGCTTTGTACGTGATAAAAAATAGTGGAGCGGCTGTTTTTCTTCACTATGACATTATTTTCTCAAATTTTATTCAATACCGGCATATGTGCATTATTCAGTGCGTATGTATGTATGTATTTACACATTGGAAAACGCCGCTAAAAATCAAGAAAAAAGCAAACGCCTTAGCTGGCCAACTCACTGCCTTCAATGCAGCGATGAAGTATTCGCCATCGAAGTGCACTCGTAGCACTTTCGTGCTCGCCATTTCGCAGAAAGAACTATACTATATGAAATTGCGAATACACACACACACTCGCACACTATCACTCACATCGCTTTCAGCAACTGAGGAATGCAAGCCAAGTGAAGTTGAGATTACCAGCTGGAACAGGTCCACTTCATATGCGTCTAAATCGTTTAGAAGTTAACGACCGAGGAAGCACCGCCCGACCGCCACACTCCAACTCAACTAGCTCCCACCTGCATTTGCAGTGGCATAGACACAAACACACATACAACACAAACACACATACAACACATAAACATACAATTGCATACCCTGCAGCCACAAGGCGGCCAATTTTCCGAAAAGGACCAGTCTTTCACCGGTTAAAATTTGTCCGGTTAGAAGGGGACATTTTGTAGCATCGAATATGTTAACCTCCGACCAGTCCCGAAGGAACCAGTCTAAAGATAGACGAAAAGTACAGTTTGGCAGTGACAGGGTGGTTGTCTTGCAATTCAATAAATAAGATTTTAAAGAACACCACCCTGAAAATGCCCCAATCGCTTGGTCTGGGTGAGGTGGGTCCGGGTTCAAATGTGTTTCCGAAATATGAAAAAGCATCTGTGAAGTGCAGAACGCAATCGTATTCCAACGAAAAAAATTTCCAAAATTGGACTAGCCCAGGACTATCTTACGGCCAGAGTTAAGTGGGCCGGTTCTTTTCCAATGACACGCCAACGCTAAAAACTGCAGTTGAAACCATTGGCAGGGGGGTTATGAGGGTCTAGTACTGATAGCAATAGGGACTATCTCAGGGCTAGCCTAGGGTGAGTCCAAATTGCTGCAGGGTAGTGTACACACGCATCATCATGCCACATTCCTTACGGCGGCCTCCATCCCTTCGCTTCACTGTTTCACTTCCAGCACCAGCACCAGCACCAGTAAGAGAAACCGCATTTGTTCGTTGCTTGCAAAGCTTTTCTATATTTACTTGCCTAATTCTTCTTTCTTTCGTTTTATTTTCGTTTCCTTTTTTTTGTTGTTTTTTGTTTATGCCGCTTCCTATTTTGCCTTTTTTGTGCGCTTATTTCAACGCTTGCATTGTTGTCGCTCTTGTTCTTGTTCTTGTATTTTCGTACTCTTTTCGCCACTGAAATTGCCACTGTGCTGTTGTTGTTGTTGTTGGTGTGGTTTTTGTTGCACATTCGCAATTTGCGCGCCACATCCACTTTATTGCTTTTACGGAATTTGCTGCAATGACTTTGCGTAGGTGTCTTAAGATTGAATAATCACACACGAGTGCAAGAGTAGAAGAGTGGGTATTTCTTTCTGCAAATACTTACATATGTAGAAGTGCGTATTTGTGTTTACAGAGGTGTTTGTAGCAAAATCCTTTAATGATAGTAGTGGTATTTTATTTCACCCAGCTTAAATTAGCTTGTGTAGATTTTGTGAAATGAATTTTATGGTTGCATAAACTGTCATACAATGTACATACATAGATATGGAGGTATCGTTTTGCGAGCAAGGAGAAATTTAGTGATGGTAATTGGCGATGGTTGAGGGAAATGGTTGACCCTGCAGTTTTCTTTACTCTCGACATGGAAAGTGGTTTCAAGTGAGGCTGTTCGTGACTCCAGTTGAAGAAATTGGTTCGAAACAAACCGCTTCACTTTACAATTGTATGTAATAGCAATAGTAGTGGTAATGGTAATTGTAATTGTAATAGTAATGGTAACGGTAATGGTAGAGGTAGTGACAATTGTAATGGGGGTGGTAATGGCGGAAGCAGTGGTAATGGTAACGGTAGTGGTTATGGTAATTGTAATGGTAATATTATTTGTTATGATAGTGGTGATGGTAATGGTAGAAATAATGGTAGTGGTAATGTTAATGGTAATGACAGTGGTAAAGGTAATGGACAAGGTACATTAAACACGCATTAGAGCAAAAACAAGAAGCTGCGTGTATTTTGTTCTTGATTTTTCACTCTAAATTGTCAATAAATTTAATTAAAATTTGATATTGCAGAGTAAAAAGTAAAAAAATGACAGTTCATGGACCACTTCGAACGAAAAAAAAGCAAAATTGCAACCCTGCTGCTGCTAGCTATTCAATGTGCCTTGGTAATGGTAATGAATATATTAATGATTAGGAACAAAACGGTACTAGTAAATACAAGTACATACTCGATACCTTTTGTCCGATACCAAGTAATTTTGGTATCGATACTTTTGTACCGAGTACTGAGTAGGTATCGGAAGAAGGTACTTGTATCGAAACCCAATTCAGTGACAATTTCATTCCCGGACTTTAATTTTTATTCTAATTATTACTGTGATTTTGTGTAATTACTTATTACTCTTAATTTTTATCAGAACAACCATGGTATATTTCCGAAAGAAGTTGATTTGTTTTATTTCTACCCGTTTATATTCAATTAAAGGGAAGTTTACTAAGCCTAAAAAAGGCACAGAAAAATCGATAAGCTCACAAAAAATTCTAACCCTCTTTTTCATAAAAAATAAAATAGCTTTAAAAAAGGTTTATAAATTGAAAAATTTATGAAAATGTCACTTAATAGAGCTCTTTAAACCTATTTTATTTTTTAAGAATAAGGGGGTAAATATTTTAATTAGCAACTTAACCCTCTGATTCGTATGAAGTTTGCTTTGATTTAAACACACAAAATATTTTACTCAAATTTTTGCAAAATTCTTGAAGTAAATTTCTTTGAAAAAGTTTTTTCCTCCCCTGTAAATTTTCTACAAATGAACTTGGCAACTTTTCACTCTAAGCTAGCGATATGAATGCCTACACTACACTATAACTTTGTCCTCCAAAAATGATCAACATGATAACTTCAACTGCAAAAATGCTGTTGAACAGTGTTGAACAGATAATTTTTATTAATTTATTAATTTTTATGAAATAAATTATAAAATAATTGCTTTTGATCTCAATCGCTTTCTCTTTGTACAAAATAAAAGTTTATGTATGACAAATAAAATACGTACATAAAAAGAAGCGAATTCTGTTTCCAATTTTTTTTTTCTAAAACAACTTGTTGGACTTTGTACTTTTTTCCAGTTTTTTTGAGAGGTCATCCTAGTAAAACTTGTTTTTAAACTTAAAGTTTTTCTCAAAAAGATTAAGTAACATTTTTTTAAAATCAAAAATCATAGTCACATAATCTAATTTAACACACAAATTCATAGATATGTGATAGCGTTTTTTATCCAAACAAACGTATAAACATATTTCAATTCTTATATACTTAGGTACAAATATCGATGTAAGTAGGTATCGATACTTTTATCCCGATACTTAGTAGGTATCGATACTTTCTTTCGATGTAGTTCCAAGTACAGGTATTGATACCTGCATGGTATCGTTTTATCCCTATTAATGATGATAATGGTAGTGGTAAAGGTCGAACCCACGCTTATTGCCAGACTGCAAAATCCTGAATGAAGATTCGCTCTCGAATCATAGATACTTATATTGAATTTAAGCTTGATGAAGACGCTATACTATGCTCTACGCCAATGCGAAATTTAAGTAAAACGAACTGGCTGTGTTTTAGAGCTTCAGAAATCTACAGTTCGATTCACGCAACCAATAAAAAAGAATGGGCCTTATACATATATGAAACTGAGTAAACCATGGAGACCAAGTTAACTTGAGGCACCAGCAATACGAAATTGTCAAAAAAGCTTACATATTTATTCTCACTCTTCGTTCCCTGCCTCACGAGGAAACACTCATTTTTGAACATACGTATTTGTTTTACCCTGTGTTCAGCTTGAACCTAAAGGACTTCGACTTGTAGCTAAGTTTGAAACTGTTAGAAGGAACTGCGATTTGCCTATACAGTTGGTCCCATGGCCTACATCCCCTCTACTGGTCTGTAAGGGATAATAACTCTTTCACTT
>JAPVRG010243442.1:11331-22908 GCA_029783565.1 Rhagoletis cerasi
TCTGATAAAAATTGTACCCTGAAAGATGGCAGTATTGCGGATTAAGCGAGCCGCGAGGTCGTGGAATCGAGTCCCACGGCAAGCAAACATGTTTTTTTACATATATTTTTTTGCTCCTTCGGTTATTACTTTTATTTTTTTATTTCATGTAATTATAGTTGTAGTGGCCTTTTTAATTAAAATTTCACTCTAAAAAATTAGATTTACTTGAAATATTTATGTGAAATAACAAAAAAGCAAAAAAAAAGAAAATAAAATAAAATAATATTTGTAAATGAAAAAAAAAAAATTTAAAATTAAAAACATTTTTTCAAGAATCGCTGGGTGTGGGGCTCGAACCTGCGTGCTACTGAGTTGTAGTACACAGTTCAGACCACTCCGCGGATGTCAAACGCGCTATCTTTGTTTACTCACTTATTTCCTTTGTTTAGTTTTGGCCGTTTTGACCAGTGTTGTCATCGAAAATTCCTTTGATCCGAATTAATTTTTGGAATTAACTCTAGGACTGAAACCGGAGCAGTTAATTATTCCGAATTCACGAGTTGATCCGGATCTACGCAGCCGTCTGTCTATGCTTTTAGACCACCTCACCTCAACTCGACCCACCATAACTCACCTTAACTCACCTCAGCTTAACTCACCTTAATTCAACTTAGTTCACCTCATCTCATCTCAGCTCAGCGAATCAAATCACAAATAAAATTTATGTCTTGATTTGTGATTTGATCAATTTAAAATCACTCAACTCCGTGCCATGTTATGTTATCGTATGTTATGTTATGAAACGATCAAGAAATGATTCAAGAGAAGTTTCACTTACGTAGCGATGCACAGGTGCATTCATTCTTTTTGTTAAGTTGTATTGGTATAAAAATCGAAGAATTCCCATGCATTCAAAATTCTTCGTAAACTTTTAGAGAAACGTATTGCATTCAATCATGATTTGTTCTAAATTCTTTTAAATGTCATTTGTGTAAAGCTTCATTCCATACAAATACCAGAATATTTATGAATATTTGTATAAGCGTACATACGTATGTATCTGTGTTTGAATATCTCCACAGCATCCATTTGACATAAATCATCTGAGTGTCTAAAATTTCGAAAAGAAATTCGCCCCCCAAAAATTCTTGCGCAGCCACTTAATCACGTTTGGCAAGCCTTACATATTTTATATATCAAATTAAATTCATATTTTATATTTTATTAGATTTTGTGGCGACTGATTTGTTTATAAATTAATTTAAAAACATAATAAAATACCAACAAACATGAAAGAAATGAACACATTTTTTTGTTTACTAAAAAATTGCTATTTATCATAACGGTATTAATGCGGAATTTTTAATGACACAGCAGCCATGTATGTGTGTTGTTGTAAACAAATGTATGCATATTTATGTATGTAGAATATTTTATTAAAATTTTGGCAGCCTAGCAGCGAATAACAACATCAGCCAGTACAAGTACAAATGTATGTATGTATGTATGTTTTCTAAGTGTAGCGCTTGTTGTAAAAGCTAATGAAAATGTCGTGTAAAAATGCGCGTATATGTATGTGTGTATATTTGTGTGAATTTAAAAATAAACTGTCACTAATTTGCGGCTAAAAAATGCAACAACTAAAAATAGCCAACAAGCAGAGGCGTGAATGGTATGCGATGTTCACACATACATATTTCAACAACTTGCATGTGTTGTCAACATGTTGCTAAGCTTTATATGTTGCAATGTGTTTGGGAGAAGTTGCAGGCGCGAGTTGAGTTATTTTATTGTCCAACTTCAGCTTCATTTATTAAAATTTTTAGCTTACTTTTAGTTATATCTGCAATTACTTTCATTTGAACAACATTTGAGTAACTTTTCTTGCCTTTATTGGAGCGTTTCACTCTTTTCAGTATCGTTTCAGTATCGACTTTAAACTTTTAATTGCATAATCAGTTGCGAAATATAAAATGAATTATATTAAATTAAAAATAATCATGTGATTGCCAATTATTGCTATATGTACGCTCAACTGCTATCTTAGCCTCATTATCTACCGCAGGTACTTGCCTAGTCATACAAAATACGTACATACATACATACATACGTATACGTATGCAAATATTTTAACTACGGCAATTTTTCTGTTTTAATATACTCAGTTAAGTAATCTATTTATGACTTTATTTACGATATTATTACGCTGTGTGAAACGTCAAGTAATACAATGTTTTAAATGATGAACGATGGAAAACGAGTCCACACGAGGGGGGAAAGGTGAGTAAGAAACAATGGCAGTAAAAAAATGCCAATTAAATGAGGAAAAAATTACTAGATACTAAAAACTCGAAGCCAAACTAAAGGTTAAGGAGAGAAAAACTCAGAGATGCAAATTTCGGATTAAAAAAAATTTTTAAGAAAATAAAATAAAAATGAGTAGCATAGAGGAAAAATATGTTTAGACCAAAAATTTAAGTGCAGTTAGAAAGGTATTTCTATTGTTTTGTTCGAAAATATAGCAGAGATATAAAAGTATCTCAAAGATACAAGTATTTAAGCAGAAACTTTGATATTTAGTCCAAAAATATAGCACAGAAAGAAAAGTACCTCAAAGATTCAAATACAAATTTTGGATTAGAATATAGTACAATGTAGAAGATTCATA
Source organism: Rhagoletis cerasi (assembly GCA_029783565.1). NCBI lineage: Eukaryota > Metazoa > Arthropoda > Insecta > Diptera > Tephritidae > Rhagoletis > Rhagoletis cerasi. Next base: position 13,982 of record JAPVRG010243442.1, read on the forward strand.
TTTAAGCGGAAAATTTGATATTCAAACCGAAATTCTAGCACGGGCACAAAAGTATCTCAAAGATACCGAACCAACTATTCTAGGAAAATTACGAATATGATTTCAGACTACATTCAAACACACAAAACAGATTTTTTCCCACATCCCACAAAAAAAAGAACCGCAAAAATATAAAAGTATCTAAAATATAGAAATATCTATAATTATGTATTTTATAGTGAAATTACAAATTCGCTTCTAGTGTGCACCCGTATACAAAAAAAGTGAATTTAGTGACAAAATTAAAGCTCAGATTAAAAAGTATCTCAAAAATACAAATGCATTTATTGTACTAAAACTATGCAAGTGGAATGAAGATATAGATAGTAGTAAGAAGAAAATTTATATTCAAGCAGTAAATCTCGTATTTCAGCATAAAATATGATCACAGATAAAAAATTATCTCGAAGACACAAATGTAAGTTTTATGGCAAATACATATGTATGTATTTGGCTATACCCACCGGACATTCTTTCATAAAATGTTTTTTTTACAAAAAGATGCAATAGTATCGCAAGGTTACAAAAATGTCTCCAATTTTATATATACACATCAAATCCGGCATTAGAATAAAACAGAGCCCAAAACAATCCGTGTTTAATTGGAAAAATATGTAGAAAGTATAAAATTTGTCACAAAAAAATTTGTAGATACATATGTAATTATCTTGAAGATACAAATGTATGTTTTATATAAAATTTGCAAATGTTGTCATTATACGGCATTAGAATATTATCGAACACAAAAATACGCATTTGAGTGCAAAATTTAAATATAAAAACCAAAGTATTTTAAAGATACAAGTGTTTACTTTATAGTAAAACTAAAAACTCGGCAAACAGAAAATGTCAGAAGAAAATTTTAGATACACAGTAAGTATCTTGCAGATACAAATGCCTCTTTTATAGAAGAACAGCGAATGTGGCATTAGAAGAATACATATATCATACAAAACTATGTCTTTAACTACAAAGTTTGAGTACAGATACAAAGGTATCTTAAATATGCAAGTGTACATACATATATTTGTAGTAAAGCCACATATACGGCAATAGAATGTGTTTCAATACCGAAAAGATATATTTTGTCACAAAACAAGTTGTAGAAAAAAATGTATCTTGAAGATACAAAAGTGTATTTTATAGAAAATTTTGCAAATGTCTCATTAGAATACTATAGAGCAAAAAAATACGCATTTTAATGCGAAAAATTTAAGTACAAAAACAGAAGCATCTGAAAGATACAAGTGTATATTTTGTAGTAGAATGCCTCTAAACACGGAAAAGATACATTTTGTGACAAACAACTTGTAGGTACAAAAGTATCTCAAAGATACAAATGTAATTTTTTTAAAAAAACTTGCAAATATCGTTTTAGAATAATGTAGAACAAAAAATACGCATTTAAGTGTGAAATTTAAGCATAAAAAGAAAAGTATCTTAAAGATAGAAGTGTGTACTTTCTAGAAAAATTGCGATTTCTGCATTAGAATGCCTCTTAACACAGGAAATATACAGTTTATAACAAAAAAATTATAAATGCAAATGTAACTTTTGTAGAAAGTTTGGAATTCGGCGTATTTAAACTTAAAATTTAGCTTTAGATAGGCTTTCGGTTAGTTTCTTGCCGGATTCTCGGAACTCAAGCAAAAGTTTGGTTGATAGCAAGCTAAAATGACTGTAGTGCCGTGCAAGGAGCATTTTTCTAATACGCAAATTTAGATATATGTACATAAATACTTTTGTATTGTCAAATACTTATGTTTGTTTATTTTTCTTTTGTTCAGATCTCGAAGTATAGTAGTATGTAGTAGTAATATAGTTTAATAAATATGTATATACATTTGTAGCACTTTTTGTTCTACTTATAGCTTTATATTTACTTAAGTGGAAAACTATTGGCATACTTAGAACTGGTATTCATACATGTGTCTATTATTTCAATTTATGACATTATTGCGCCATCAAATCACTTCAACCTCAATCCCAAATCATCAAAAATAAAAGCTTACTATTTCATGGCTATTTCCACTTGAAATTGTAATCCAATTTTTTACTAATTCCTCTTTTATTTAACTTTGACTATATAAACGCCTTTAGAAAATAAACAAAAAAATTTATAAATTTAAATACGTTCCTACATACATACATACATATACTGTATATGAATCTGTGTAAACATTGCGCACGTAACTGCGATTTTTATTGTCGTACTTTTTCAATTTTTTTTAGTCAGCATCACATCTAATACCAGTACTTAGTTATTAGTATTACCATAATCATTATTGTACAATACATTGTATCGCAACAAATCCATATGAACAAATGTGTAAACAATTATTTGCACAATTCAAGTAAATAATTATAAAGACAACACTTAAACTTAAGTATGTACTTAGTCAAGCACATATGTATGTATGTATGTATATATAGTACAACATAAGTAAGTAAGTGCGAACCCAGAAAAAAAGAAGTGGCTGTCAACTACAGTTGCTGAAGCTAACGAACTACTGCCGCTGCTGACAATAATGTTGATAACACTGATGATGATGTTGATGATAATGAAGTTGATAGTAGATAAATATTAAAATGTTCATAAATATATTTGGTAAATATTGCCAATGCCTGTGAGTATATGTATGTAAGTATGTATGCCAAAGTAGTACAGCAGCATCGAATTATATTAGGGCGCATATATTCTTGTGGGAGTGAGTAGTGCAGCGCAAGCAGTAGCGTAACGTTTGAGTGACAACACACTGTTTACTGATCGGTAATGGTAGTAGTTATCTACGCATATAACTGCGGTAGCTTGTGGTACAGTTTTAAACTTATTGGCGCTAACGTTGCAATCGGGGCGTGGCGTTGGCTGCTTATACTTGTACCAAGTACGACTCTGCCTCAGCCCCACTATCGTATATCACGTTCACCTACCTTCTGTTCGTTGACAATAAACTGTCTTTGTTGTTTGTCTCAGCAGTTAAGTTTGCATATCCTACTTATTGTTAGGTCAGAAATTTGATTTACGTATTTTATGAAATTTTTGTATTTATTTTTTGTTTTTGATAGCTGCCATTAAACTAAATACGTTGTACGGTAAGGTCTTATCTTATCAGTTGGTTGCGTAGAATTTCAAGTATGCCTATACAGAAGTATATACTAACAATAATTTTTTGTATTCGATGTAGGTACATATACAGGGTGTCGCAGAAGTCGACGCCCAGCCGGAAACGGTTGTGAGGCCAGTACAAAGTGGCGCCACTCTCTGTCTCGCTCACACTTCGTAAAATGACTCTCTCCGTCTCACTCCAGCATTACTAAGAATTACATAATAAAAATAAAATTGCGAAAAAGTAGAAATTTGTAGTAACGGGAATTAAAAAACTATCAGAGGGTGTAGATTTTTTAGTTTTTTTTTTTGAACGCCTATGTTTTTAAGAATACAAGACATAGATATTTTATATTTTTCTGATTCTATTATGACCTGGCTTGTCACCCGTTTCCGGCTTGATGTCGACTTTTGGGACACCCTGTATATGTACATGAGAACGTACCAGAAAAAAAGTTCGCCGTAAACCTTCGAATCTAAAGTATTTTTGCAAGGCAATTTAAAAAAACCAGTTGTTTTTCGGCCGAACGTAGGTGTCGCCTTTTTACCTTTTTTATTTATATCTTCGGCATTTACAGTCGGATCCTAAAGTATGATATATCAATGTTTTTTATCACGAGTACACTTTTTTTTACTTACCAAACATATCTCAGTTCCTATCACCCTAACGTACCGCCCTAATGTGAGTAAATTAAAGCTCTCCAAAAATCATTAAACTTTAGCTAAGGAAGTATTTTGATTATTCCAATAGACTATTTAAAATTTTTTTTTGCCGAAAGTAGGTGTCACCGAAAAATGCAAAAAGGTTCGGCCAAAAATTTTTTTTTTCAAAATTGCCTTGCAAAAACTTTAGACTCAGGGGTGTACGGCGAACCTTTTTGTTTGCTGGTGAGGTGGTATGGTCAGATATATGTACGTTCATGTGTACATACTTGTAGCTATCGATTTGCTATGAAAAATGTGAGTAAAATACTTATAAATTTTTTAGTTTATTAACGCTTTTTGCACCATAAGTCTGAAAGTAAAAATATACGGATTGAGTTTTATATTATGATGAATTTATGGCTAAACAAAGATTTTTTTTACTATGGGCAATAATTCATTTCAATTTTCATTACATTTCAAAATTATAATTTTTCAGCTTGTGAAAATATTTCATTTAAGAGAATCTTGATTTTCCAATTTTATCCATTAAACAAATGCTTTAATAAATATTTAATTTAATTTATTTTATTTTATTTTATTTTATTTTCAGTTTTTAATAAAACTTTTTCATTTTCTAAAAATTGGCAAAGATATAGCATAAATAAAGTTTTTTCATTCCACAAAAAAAAACCAAAATTTCACTCGAAAGATTTATTCCTTATAACCTTCTTGATTTCCAAAAAAATTTGCTCATTTTTCCAAAATACTTTTCTCACTATACAAATGTTTTAATAAAACCTTTTCATTTGATAAAAAGTGCCAAAGACATAGCTAAATCCATAAATAAAGTTTTTTCATTTCACAAAAAAAAAGAATCTTAATTTAAAGTATTTTCCAAAAATTTTTTTTTCACTAAATAAATATTTTAATGAATATTTTTTTTATTTCATTTTAAATTTTTAATAAAACCTTTTGATTAAAATTTAAAAAATTTAAAAATTGCCAATGACATACCTAAACCATAAATAAAGTTTTTTAATTTCACAAATGAAAAAACAAATATTTCACTCGAAATATTTGTTCACTTAAAACTTGATTTCCAAATTTGTTTTTATCATTTTGAACATATTTTACTATAAATTTGTTTAGTAGCAAATTTTTATTTTTTTTTAATTTTTTTTTTATAAAGGGTTGCTTTTAAAAACTATGTAATAATAAAAATAACAAAGTTGTAATTAGACACTTTTCAAAAGCGAAAATTTTCATTTTATTAAAATTGCCATAAACATGCTAAATCAGAGTTTTCATTTCCCAAAAGAAAAAAATTTCACTCGGAAGATTTTTTCACTTAAAACTTTCTTAATTTCCAAACAAATTTGCTCATTTTAAACATATTTTTATTATCAAATTTTTTTTTAATATCAACATTTTTATTTTTATTTTTTTTTGTTTCGATTTTTTTTAAAGGGTTGCTTTTTAAAACAATGTAATGATAAAAAGAGCAATGTAGTAATTAGACACTTTTCAAAAGCGAAAATTGTACGAGTTCACAAAATTTTCCGATCAGTTTATCTGGAAGACATATTTTGGTTGAACCGCAAAGAGTTTTTTTTTAGAAAATACGATCAGCGAAGAATCCCAGGTTTTGTGCACTGAGGGATCCAAACTTATAATTAATTCTGGTGCCACTAAGTATGCATTCACTTTACGTTAAAAAAGGCTGAATACCTACTCCAATAATATCTTCTACGAAGCCATAGAATTACTGCAGGAAGGGCTGTGAAGAAACGTTAACTTTGGAATTTTAACTGTTTTCCACGATGGTGTAATTGATTTGAGTCTAGTTAGCTATTTTTTGCTAGCGAGATTATTTATTGATGTCGAATGGCTTTGCCGCAAATTGTGCTAATATAATATTTTACTTCATGGCTTTGAGGAAAAAAATTCGAAATGTTTCCAGATAATTTCAAAAAGTCTCGAGAGTATTTCCAAAAATACAAATAAGTCAGGAAAAAATCGAAAGATCCCAAAAAAAAAACACGAAAATCCCAAAACGTTCCAAAAAATCTCAAGTAAATATCAAAGAAGTCACAGTCTCAAATCTCCTGCTAAAAAAATATCAGGCCAATTTTGCTTTTATTTTTATTTTTAAAAATATATGTAAATCATACATTTCCGCCTTTATTGCTCAAAAGGAAACTTCGAAAAATAAAGACAATTTTTATCATTTTTTTTGTATCGCTTTGCCTAAAAACTACTTTTATTTAGAAACTCTGCCCATTTTCGATGGCGTTATCCGTTCAATTCTTAATTTCAACTCTTTGGTTGAGTTGAAAAGCAAAAGAACCCTTACAATACAGAAATGAACGGAATGAATCACCAATGATGCTGAATATGTTGCCAACTCTGAACCGAAATGCATGTGTGGGTAGATGTTTTTGTAAAATTTATAATTTTTTTCAACAGCAGAGTATAAGCATTTTCTAATCATTTTTAATTGATAGAGACATTATTTCCGGGTGCAGCTAAAACATAAATACATATGTATGTATTTTGCTACCCAGCACATTGGCTATGCAATAAACATCGCATTAAAAGCATGAGAACGGCAGCAACAGCAGCAGCAGTTGAACTTCAAAATTGCAGCATCGACCAAACGAAAGAATCATAGCCACCAACGCCATAGCCATTCAAGCTGCTGCTGCTGCTGCCACTGACCTCTCGTTGGCGTCCAGCGCATAACCGAAATGAAGTGAAATAGTTGAACTCTATGTGACTGCATGGACAGTGCACTAAATATAAATAAAATTTCCATTAAAACAAATGATGCGTTTTGTATGCATTTTAGGTCAGCAGCAGCAGCAGCAATAAAAACAAAACCCAAAAACAACTACCAAGAGATGAACTACATATGTATATAAAAATAATTGTGGGAGATACTCGTACTACTGTTATGCGGGTGTTCATACAAACATACATACAAATCTCTTAGTAAAACGAGAAATATACACCTACTTGGCCACTCACTCAGTCAGCGCTACCAGTTAATGTTAAACTGCTGCTGCTGTACACTTATACTACTACTAAATTAAAGAAATTTATTACGATTTTGACAGCACTTAATTGAATATATCCGAATTTAATTGACAAGACACGCATATATACAAACACACACATATTACTAGTACATGTGTATGATGAAGGAAGAGCAAAAGCGCTGCAGCGTGAGGTGGGTGGTTGAGTCGTTGGGAAGCTGCTGGTGCTGAACATGGACCAATGCTAGAATGATGTGGCAAGCGCTTAAATTTATATGCACAGTGGCATAAATAAATATGTGTGTATGTATGCCCGATACTGTGCGCCATTGCTATGAGTTAACGCTTGTATGCAGATATTTATTGATCTCATGCAATTTTGGACTTAAATAATGGCATCCATACAGCGATATATATATGTAAGTATATGTGTAAAGATATATCAACTTATATCTATAATTCAATGCATATTGCGAAAATTTTGATTAATTGCCTACAGACGTGCGTGTAGCAGCAGCAAGCAGCAGCACTGAAGTTATAAAATTCGCTGAGAACGTAGTTCGCCAAATAATCTACAGAAGCATATGTAGATGGATGCTTGCGTGTATACATAAATATGTTGTATGTTGTTGCTACATATGTAAATGACTAACAACATTTGCTATGAAGCATGCATAATTTTCTTAAATCAATTAAGTGGCAGAGCGTATGACTGCATACATGGATTTCTAATGCGTACGTATGTGCATCCATGTGTACATACACATGTGTGTGTATTTGCTGTGCAATGCATGGCTATGAAATATTGAATTATTAGAAATATGACTGCCACAAAATTGAAGCTAGATTTTTTTAATGCATTTCAAAAGACGCATGCGGTTGTTGGTTTGCAGTGCTTGCTAGAAAATTTATGATAAATAGTATTTTTGAAATAAAACAAAAATACCAAAGTCAGTGTAATTGATTTAGACGTGCAGCAGCAATGAAAGTGAAAGGGCTCGGATTTGGACGAGTAAACTAAGTAAGAAAAGTCGTGGGACAGCGTAATCAGCTGCAATGGCTGAGTTTTGCGTTTTATAAGAAATAATTCATGAGGTAATTACTTAAGAAGCCATCGTCATTTAGAGAAAATATTAAGAAAATTTAATATTTATGTACTTAAGCTCTAAAACAATTTTCGGAAATTCAAAAAATAATTTTCTTAACAACAGTTACTTCTGAGCGCATTAATTTGAAAAACTTAAAATTTTAAAATCTTTTTGAAAAATATTAAAAAAACCAAATTAACGAAATGAAAATAAAAAAATTATAGAGAAATTTAAAAAATAGTTGCTTGTATTAAAACTACGAAAAAATTAAAAAAAAAATTTTCTGAGAACTAAAAGTAAAAAAAAAAAATATGAATAAGAAGTTGATGAGCAGTTTTCAGAAATTGAAGAATTGAAATGAAAATGTCACTTTATAAAGTTCTTTAAACCTATTTTATTTTTTATGTATAAGGCATATATGTAATACTTCTATATTGCCAGTACACACAGAGTACATTCCCCAACATCAGAGTGCAGAAAGAAAGAGAGATCCGATAGCGAATGTACCCTGAATGCATATATGTAATACTTAATATGTAATATGTTGTCTCTCTTTGATTTCGGAATAAAAACACATTGTGAGCATACGGCACTGGCAATATAGAAGTATTACATATATGGTATAAGGCCATATGGGTGTTTCCATCGTTATGCACGCGACATTTGTACACGATTAATTGCGTGTGAATGTTGTAAAAATAGAAATATAATGGGGAAAAGTCACATATTTTAAGATCGCTGCATTGTATGTGATGAGTTCTTTCCAAAAAGTATAAATATTGGAAAATTGAGCACTGGGTACCCAAGTTCCAGTCAATCAAAGTTGACTTACGCATGTGACAAAATGGAAGTTGCTTTTAGAGCCGTAAGAAAAAATGCGAAAGTAAGCGAATTGTAGGAGATTTTTATTTCGGAATTTTTTTTTTATAAAGGTTAATAATGGAGCTTCATAATTCATGTTTGCTTCTAAAACAACTGAGCATGGGTTGGCTAAGAAAAAAAAATTGTTGATTA
>JAPVRG010243451.1:0-23757 GCA_029783565.1 Rhagoletis cerasi
CGCTCACGAACAAAGTGGAAGGAATAAGTGCAAAAGGAACTATCTGCAATCGGGATGTGCAACTGGTGCAAATTCGCAAAGGAGAGTGGCAGTTGGAGAAGTTTTTTGGTCTCGGTCCAAACTGACGAACGATTGTAGTGCCAAATAAGAAGAAGAAGAAGAAGAAGAAGGAGAAGAAGAAAAAAGAAGAAGAAGACGTAAGCCCTAGAGAAGAGATTACAAGCATGGGAAAAAACAAGTCGGCATGGGTAATCATTACTTTTCTTCAAACTTTCCAGACTCTTTTATGAATCTCAGTAGTTTTTCGTGAAAAAGAGACTGTAGCTCGCCCAAAACTATACCATCTCAGTCTGGCAAAGGCCGAACACTGCAGAGAAAATGCTCTTTACTGTCCTCATCTTCCAAAAAAAGACATACACAGCGGGCCGCCGATGATACCTATGGTGATTATATGTCGTCCCCATGGTTTGTATATTGTAATCAACCTTCACTGCTGCTCTGTGTGATGAGGAATTTCGCCACCAACCTGACTGTGGTATGCGAACGAACTGGCCTAGAATTTCTAACCCTCACCAAACAAATCCTTATTTATAAAGGAGTGGGGAAAGAATCTTAAATCCTGACATTTCATGTGCGACAAGTTTTGATCGAGTTCACAACCTTCGGATAAACAAGGCATGTTCTCATTGGACTTAAGCTATTTAATAATGATTTACACAAGTATGATGATTGAGCATAAACATAGTGACAAATCCTTCACGCTTCGATATGCATAAATATTACTTCCCTGCAGGGAAAACCCGAACTAGTGAATCAAGCTTGTAGTTCAGTACTAGTTCTTTATCGCCAAAAACGAACCAGTCCGATAGTAGATCTAGTATCTTCACCTATTCAAGAGCAGAAAAATGTGGTACTTTAGCAAAACTATTTTATTAACACGCTTATATTAGTTTCACTTGTATGTTTGTTTGCTTGTTTGTTTGTAACTATCTTCTGGCAGCTGCTGCAAGCGTGTTTTTTATTTTTTTAAACTATATTCTGCTTATTTTACATTTTAAAACCACACATCGCTAACTTAAAGTGAAAAGTTGATAACTCCACTTTTTCTACAAATTTTTATTTTGATGCAAGAAGCAAAAACAAAAAATGAAAAATGCATTGTTTTCTTAAAGATCGAACTACTTATTTTATTTCTAACCGTTTTTATTCAGTGACACATAAATTTGCTAAGTCGAAAATAGTCACAGAGAATGTGATAAGTTCTAAAAAATACAAAAACTTTTCATTAGAAATCTATATCTAAGTGGACGAATTTCGAACTTGTTCGGAACTATCGAAAAGGGAATGCAGCGGGGGGCAATTGACACATCGTAGGACATCGCCGTTTCCCCACAGGGTTCGTACATACTATAGATATATGTACAAGTACATTTGTCATTGGAATTGTAAAAGCTTAAGCTTTGTGTGAAATGACCCAGCTCATGCACAGAGTAGAAATAAGGGAAAGTCCACCGACCAGCAATACACCCATTTACATACATATGTATGTATGTATGTATGAAGGAGCTCATAAATGCCTTAGCTGACAGATTATTACAAGCAGTATATGATAAAATAATGCATATACGTATGTACTTATGTATGTACTACATATATTCAAAATGACAGGGAAGTCCCTGCCTGCCTTTGGATGAATTTACTCTACCAAAGCGTAAATGTGCGCCAAACGAATTGTTATTTTGTAATATGTAACTGCAAACACAGTTGGTATGTAAATGAAGCAAGAAAAGGGTGGCACACACACATACAGTGATGCACATATTCTTGTGAACGTCAGTATGTAAATAACTGCATTTTGCGCCACAGCCCCATAACGAAATCCCATTTTTGCGCTGCGATACTCCACTTCACAGCGGCTAATCTTTCGTTTTGTGAAATATTGCATTACGTTTCCATAAGTCAAGCTGTGACATTAGCACGCACGCAAGGCTAGCGATTCTTTTCTTTTTTTTTTTGTAAAAATCCATGAAAAATTTACGAGGTGACCTAAATTCATGTTGGAAAAAATTTTGCGCTACGCGAAGGACAACACAGCAAAGAAGAATTCCTTGGAAAAACAGTGTGCATAAGTGCGCGATAAAAAGGAGTATACGAACTTATAAAAGTAGAAAAAGGAGCACGAAAATATATGAAGGAAATATTTGTGAAAAGAGCGAAGTGAAGCGATTAAAAATTCCTCTAAACAGCCTCATCCTATCCACCACATAAAGCTTAAATTGTGAAACATAAACTGAAATGAAATTTCTTGGAAAAGCTTTAGTCAGCAAACTAAATTTCTCTTCCATTTTTGTAGTGCCAAGGGCGTTAACACACAAAACAATAGAGTAATATCGATTTTTATTTTAGTAAGCGCTCTTATCCTTTGGCTTCGCCTTCACGCAACGTTAAGTCACAAAAGGAGCAGCGAGTGTTTTTCGCTGGTTGGTAGATTGGTTAGTTGGTTGCTGGGAAGTACTGGTGTACTCCTAATTTATTATATGAAAGTAAATTTAGTTAGACTAAAGTGGCTTTGAAGTGAAGAACGCATGGCCCATGTGACGCGTCGCGTTTGCTACTCTGAGCTTTTTTGCATTTGCTAAGCTAAACTATTATGTTGCTCACAAGATGTCTACTAACGTCAACTCATTGCTTAAAAAGTGGCATCACTGTGTGTCGTTATTCAAAGCGTACGCGTCCTAAATCCGTACTCGGAAAGATTAAGGTAATTATGAGAGTGAAGCAAAATGTATTCTTATAACTTCACTTACTTAGCTGTTAATGTACAATGAAATGTGTTATATATTTCGAGTTTATGTAAGTGTGCAGCTTAGAAAATTCGTTGAACAATAATGTTAATACCGGTGCTTTTATATGCCAAATGCTTTGGGTTTGAAGAAAGAGATGGCCTTTTAACCGCGGCGTAGGTTGGGGGAGGATATACTTAGGATTACTTGCTGTTCGGAAGTGCACTCCGTATTAACGGTGCATGTGATGTGATGTGATGTGAAGTTGTCTGTGCACTAGCGTTAGGAAACTCTCTTAAGGAGATCGGTGTAAAGGCGCAGAGAATACGGAGCAAGATTGCTGAATGGCACACTTCGCAGAGTCTTACTGTCAACGTAAGCAAGACCTTGGAGGTCTCAAATTTTCGGTAATTATAGGCACACGCCTAAGTTTTTCCGTGGAAGTTAAATATAAAGGGATAACTCTAGGTGGGAAGCGGGCGTGGGAAACCCACGATGTGAAGGTAAATCGAACGCTGAAAGGTTACGGCCAGTGCCGGAGAACCTTTGCTAAGACTTGTGGTCTGAGGCCGGCTATTGTATTTTGGGCATACATAACTTTAGTCTGATCGATTTTTGAGAAGGCTTTCAGAACAATGCCCAAATGAAAAATTTTAACATGGAGTCTATTTTGGAAGAAAGTACGTTGTTAGCTTTCCTACAAGGGAGCAATGGAGATATAGGGACTCCTTGTTTCAGATGATTTTCTGCTTTAGGCATAATGACAACGATTTCTCAACTGGAAGTCTTTGCAATAGTGAAAATAGGAGACTATATAATTGGCGAAAGGTGGCGCGGACATAAAATCAGGGTTTGTAGTTACAACCAAGCTACTCTGGAGACTTGGAGACTACTCGTACCTCTTGCAGAATTGTCCAGAAATGAAAGTTGAGGCTGAATGCCATTGCAAAATTGAACAAACTTGTGTTCGAGGCCACGAGTTGGCTGATGTATCGGCGAACTGCGGTTCTGTGGAGCGTCTAATTGGACCGGCGCCAAGTATAGGTCCAAGCATAGCGCGAGCCATCAGGTATTAGAGTTGGGTCGTTTCGTTCTGAACTTGTTCAATTGACCGGGTCTTTTAACTGAACTAGTGAACTAAATCTTTGATTTTCGTTCTTTTAGTTCTTTTAGTTTATGTTGCTTTTTTCGATTATCTCGTTCCTCTTGTTCATGAACAGGTATGGGCAGAGAAATAGTGTAAACATGTCATGTATGTACGTATACAAGCGAGATCGCAACGATGACGGCGCGAAAGCATGCAAAAGCCAATAGGCACACTTACTCACTCTCTCTTTTAACTCGCGCTGATTTAACAATTACAAAGAACAAGTGAACAAAAAGAACAACTTGTTCGTTCATCAAAAAAAGAACAAAAGAACTTAATCTTTGAAATGAACTAGAAAGCCCAACTCTATCAGGTACCTACAAAACAACTAAGTGTTTGCTCAAAATTCCAGACAGGGTGGTGGCGAAATTCATTCTCAGCCTTTATAGAACTGATTAAGAGTCATAATCCATGGGTACGACATGTTATGCCCAAAAACAGCATCGACAACCCACTGTGTACATCTTGTTTAGAGAATGAGGTTGGTACAGATCATTTTCTCTGCAAATTTCCGGCCTTTCCCTTATTAAGATAATGCATTTTTGGCTCAGATGTATTCAGAGTGGACGAACTAAGTATATTCTCTTTCCCACGATAAACTATTAAGATTCATCAATGAGGATTAATGTATGCTTTGTGAAGAAGACTTCGCATAGATTGAGCTTTGATGCGACACAAAAAGTGAAAAATCGTAGCGAAATTGTAGAGTTAATATGGAGAAAATTTTTCTTCTGAAGACGGCTACTGCAAGTCCTCCTTATAATACATAGTAACATCCTTATACACATTGAAGATTTAAAGGTCATCGTTTTTTTTTTGATTTTTCTTTTTCTTTCGGGATTTTTCGTGACTTTTTCAGAGCCTTTCCGGAGTTTTCGGGAACTCTCTGATCCAAAAGAACATTTAATTCTTAACTTTGCTTTTTATGAATGCCAAAATATTAAAAAGAAAAAATTATGCTCTGATTAAAAGAAAAGTTTCAGGAAATTTTTGCTTTTTAATTTTTCCCCAAGATAGAAAAAAAATATTTGGTGTTCACTCGTCAACAGTTTTTACTAAACGTTTCATACAGTGTACGATCTGTGCTACTTAATGCTCGAAAGAGATGGATAAAATGCTTCAGCTAACTAGACACAAGCCTTTGATAAAAAAACAAGTCTACCATGAAAAGAAGAGGTACTGAGTTAATAAAATATAATTGTTTTACTAGCTCTTTAATCGTTATCTTATCGATATCTTAATCGTTATCATTATCGCTGCTGTTATCTTGTTATCGAAATCTATATCGATATTCTGACTGTTATCATCAAATTTGTTATGTGTAGGTAACGGTATTAACGTCGATATCATCAATGTTATCGGGTTTTCATCGTAATTTTGCTTTTTCATCTCTATCGATACTCTCATCAATTGATTTATCGATTTATTTTATCGAAATTCTCTTTTTTCCTGCATGCATGCATTTTTTTTTTAAGCTATAAATTTACGATGGCCGAAAGCTCTAGTAGCCAGCGCTTATCCTTTACTGGATTATTTATAATTTGTTCTCATGTAAAAAAATAAATATGTAAATACAAAAAAAGCTTCAATGGTGAAACCCTATTGAACGCCAGTTTGATGTTAACATCTAACCTAAAATTTTGTTTACCGAAACTAAGGTTTTTCTATCAAAGCCTATAAGGACTACCCTTTTATGTATGTATAGATGCGTATATGCACATTAGACCGTACCAGAAAAAAAATTGCAGTGTTCATCTTCGAATCCAAAGTATTTTTGCAAGGCAATTTCGAATTTTTTTTTGCTTTTTAATATTATTCGTCATATCTTCGGCATTCACAGTCGCATCTTAAAGTATGATATATCGATGGTATTTCCTCGATAAGACAATCTTTTTGTTTTAAAGTTCTTTGACCGCAAGTACCCCGTTCTAGTACTTACCCACCAGATCTCAGTTCTTATCACCTAACGTACCACCCTAATGTCAGTAAATTAAACCTCGCCGAAAATCATTAAACTTTTGCTAAGAAAAATTTCGATTAATCCAGCAGAACTATTTAAAAAAATTTTTTTTTGCCGAATGGACATAGGTGTCTCCGAAAAATTTGAAAAAGGTTCAGCCAAAAATTTTTTTTTCGAAATTGCCTTGCAAAAATACTTTAGGCTAGAAGGTATACAGCGAACATTTTTTTTTGCCTGTAAGGTGGTGCGGTTTAATGTACATACATACATACATATGTATGTAATATTCGGCAGCATTGCCTTTATGACTGCCGCGAAGTTAGTTAGTTTCATATCTGTATAATTTTTATGTTTATCACTCGCAATGATAATAAATCGAGCTTCAGATAATCGTCAAAATGATTCCATTGAGTTGAAATTTCGAGTAAAATGGGAGTGTGGAGCAAAATTGTGAGTATATTAATCTTGTATTTCTATATTAATCAATATGCATGCATTAGCTGCTAAAATCGATGGCCACTGGGGGCGTAAAACATCGTAAACACGAAAACAATTTGTTCCGTTGATTACTTGTTTGCGAAAAAAAAGTTTCCTACATATTAAAACAAAAACACCTCTATATATGCGATAGGATACGATCTCAGTGTTACATTTCTGCCATAATTTTTCCCGCCAACGTCGCTGGAAAAAGAAAATAATATTTTGCACAAGTTATGGCGTATTTTCTTAAATTTTTTATCACCTTCGAAAGCTTAGTTAATAAGCAAGCTAATTTTCAAAATTTTTTTAAGAGTCTCTTTGCTGCTGCCGCTGCTCTAAACGCATAGCTTTTTTGCAAAAGAAAAAAATGAGTGATAAATGCTAGACGCTGGCAAAATGCCAAAGCAATCGCCAGCGGTCATCACGCTTTTGAAAAGATACGAACAAAAAATTACTTTTCATTAGATTGACATCATAATTTTTTATAGCGCGCACATTCAAATGACACAAAAAATAAATAAATAAATTGAGAGTGCTTTTAATTACAAAAATTATAATCTATGTAAATTAATTAATAAAATGCTACAATGTTTGCACGATGAGTCGATTTTCAAAAGAAAAAGAGAAAATGCGGCGCAAAGTTTATATTCGATCATTACACTCTCCCACAGAGCGCTCTCTTTCTCGGTAAAGATCACTACCCTTATTACTACATACACTTAAAAACTCAACAATGCCACCCTCTTGGTGTATTTGAAAAGCGATTGCCAAGTTCAAGACTGCAAATAAATATTTACATGAAAGCGTTTAGTTAGCTCTTTGTGTGCCGAAAAGTTGAGCAAAATACAATGTTTGGCGCAATGCAAAGTATATAAGTATGTACTTTTACCTCTTACCGCCAACGGCGCGCTCTGAACTCGTCAGACTTCGCTCAATCGCGCCGATCGCTGGCCTCTCGCCCATTGAGATTTATTAAAATTTGTTTTTATTTAAATGCTTTCTTTTATTATTTTATTTTTATTTGCTTTGTATTTTCACCACCTAACGGTTCGAATCCCCAGCCTCTTTAAATTCGACAATTTTAGTCTTTCGCTAACAGCTAAACGATCGAGACGTTGTTGAGTCGATTTTTCCGTGCAAAATTGTGTTGCGTCTGTCGCGGCCCCCGTTGGTGAATGAACGACGGACGACGGTTGAGCGCGCTACGAGAATACGAAAAAAATTAAAAATTCAAAAATCGAAATAAACGATCAACGCGTATGCGTGTGAAAGAAATTATTTCCTCTTCTTTTTATATTTAAACCGACGTGTGTATGTTCTGCATATTGGATGGAATACTTCCGAATCTTATTTAAATATATGTTTGCAAAGCTAAAGTGAAATGCAAAAGCAAAAAAAAACCACGAAAGCTAAAAATTTGTAGGAAAAATAGATGTGACCTTCGCGGACAGACGTTTGCCGTGAACGTCAATTGGCGTGTCCTATAGAAAATCATTAGCGCGCGGTGGATAACAAGATTTTCATAATGATTGGGGAAGGATATTGGCTAAACGGATGTTAACGTTGTCATTCGTGTGAAAAAATTTGCAGAGTGGAAAACTTTTTCAAACCAATTTCAAATTGTGCAATCAAATTTTCAGTGTGAAAAGAATTCACTTAAATTTTTTATGGCATTTTAAATTCAATCACAGTTCATTAAAACAACTTTAATAATTTGTTTGATGCTTCACAAGGGCAGCGTTTGAGTTTTATAACTTAGCGAAAGCCCTTAAGTTTGACAATGCTTGTCTGCTTGTTCAAGTTTAACCTCTAAATGGCCTCTAGGACAATTTGAGACTCATGATAATATGATAAAAAACTTTGAACTACACGAAAATGTTTGCGTACTTATATTTAAAGCTATTTCTGCACAGTTATGAAGATATCAATGGTTTTACAATTCTCCATAATGGACCCCTTGTTGGCAAACTGAACGAAATTTAATTTTTTTAGGTTTTATCTCGAACTGAGCTGAACCTGAGTAGTTACTTTTAACGTGACGAAAGTTTCTAAACTTGACAAAAGTTTTCAAACTTAACGAAAGTTTTCAAATTTGTTTCTTTCAATTACAAATTTAAGTTCAGACATAAATTTTAAACATTCGAATACTTCACGAACGAAGGATTTTATTTTTATCAACAACAAAAAATACTTTTTAAGCTTGAATTCATTGTAATTTTTAACTTTACGAAAGCTTTAAAACTTAACGAAAATATTTAAAATGAGCAAAACTTTTTAAATCGTTTTCGTTTTCTTAGGAACTATAATTAAATAAATCTTCTTACTCTATGATAGATACCTGCGCGAACGTAAGATTTATGTAAATATTTTTTAATTTTTAACTCAGATTAAAGGTTTTTTAAACTGAACTATTATGTCACACTTGGCGAAAAATGATCAAACTTAACGAATTTAATATTTTCAATTTAAATAACGCTATGGAGCGCA
The DNA here is from genome assembly GCA_029783565.1 of Rhagoletis cerasi. Taxonomy (NCBI): domain Eukaryota; kingdom Metazoa; phylum Arthropoda; class Insecta; order Diptera; family Tephritidae; genus Rhagoletis; species Rhagoletis cerasi. The sequence goes on from JAPVRG010243451.1 coordinate 8,858, forward strand.
AATTTATTGTTATTTTTAGCTTGACGAAAATTTTCAAATTTAACGAAACTTTTCAAATTTAACGAACCTCTTCAAATCGCTTTCTAAGCTTTTCAAGTTTAAGAGAGGCAATAAATTTAAAAAACTTTTATTTTCAATCTTTATCCAAGCAAGGATTTTCTGGCAAATAACGATTTTAGGTTTAAATTCACATTAATTTTTAAATGCCGATATTTTTTAAACTTAACGAACATTTCCAAACTTAACGAAAGTTGCCAAACTTAACGAATCTAAACAAATCAGTTATTTCTTACAAATAACATAACCATAAAAATAAAATATTATAAATAAAAATAATTTTCTCAAAGAAACAAGGGGACACTTGAGCTAATTTGTATACTCAATTAAAAATAAATGCTCAACAACCAGTTGTTAATTATATTTGTTAATTAAAATCTAATAAGAAAACAATAAAAAAGTATTCATAATAAAATTTAAGAACTCAACAAAATGAGGCGTTACAAACTCTCCGTTAATTATCCATACGTAAGCTGTCAAAACAAAAAATATTTCTTTTCTTCCCAAGTCTATTTGTGTTGTTCACACTTGTGTTCTAAATAAAACTATGTGCAATCTTTTTTGTATATAAAATCCTCATTTTTCCCTATTTCAGTTGTCTTGTACTCTGATGTCTATACAAATCATTAACATTCCACGTCAATATGCCGTTCAATGGGAAACGCACGCGTAGCTAATCACAAGAAATTTATTTTTCTTTTCTTCCTAACTGACTTATGAAAAAGACAATAATAAAGCGGCTTAAATACGCGCAAGCGTATATAATATAGCATAATGTATATAAATAAATTGAATTTCTATTATTCCGCTACAACAGCAAAAACGCTTGTGTTGACGTATGTATGTATGCATATGCGGATTCAAATCGCGCCGCAGCACCGTTCAGACACCCAAAATCGCGGTGGCAAAACGCCTCCTCATATGCTAATTATTACTTTTGCCATAATTACATACATGCATATATATATACAGGCATACATAATTTGTGTTATATGTTTTATTAACGTTTGAAAAAAAAACTGTGCGAAATTTTCATAGATTACTTTTCGAAACGCGAAATAATCTGCGAGCGCGCCGTCTTCTTACACCTGACATTGCACCGTTGAAATGTGTGGAATTTCCTTGAATTGCGCAGGTGTTCTAACTGCTTAATTTTGCACTTATGTATTTCATTATTTAGCAATTGCAAAAAAGAACTCACACACACATACACCAAGTACAACAATAAAATAGACAGCAAGCGAAAATAAAAACAAACAAAAATAGGAAACACAATTAGTGCCAAAACAAAACCAAATCACAAAAAACCGAATAGAAAACGAAAAATGTCCCATCTACCGCCTTGGCCCATACGCAAAGGTATTTTCCGCTCGAGCGGCCAATCGGATTTTGTGCCCGCCCGTTCGCCCAGTCCCATCGTGGAGATGCCGCTTTCACCACCGCCGATCAACACCAGCAACGGTGGCACGCCCATCAGCCGCTTCTCGCCCACTTGTCCGCTTTCGCCCCCACCACAGCCCATACAAGTGATCACAGGTCCACCCGGTCCACCCATTACCACCTTAATCAATGACAATGTTGCCGCCACAACGAAGAACTCATCAGTGAACGCCGCCAGCCGCCGCCGCCACTGCATCGAAATCGCAAACGCAGTCAACATCGTCCTCTACGCAATCCGCGTCATCATCGTCGAAATCCTCGTCCGCGTCGTCCTCAGCGGCGCGTATGTCCGCTTCGTCATCTTCATCAGCATCGTCGTCCTCGTCTTCTTCCGCATCCTCTTCTGCGGGCTCCGCTACTCGGTCTGTACGTAAAAATTCTTGTCCACCCTTTCAGCATTTTAGCTCGTCGCAAATCGCTTCACTACCACCACTGCCACCACACGCACACATCCAAACACAACAGCAACAACAAGCGCCAACACAGTCATCAGCGAGCAATACTACAACGACAACAACCAGCAATCATAACAACAGCTCCACATCCAGCACATATTCGAGTAATCCCAATCTAAGCAGCACTGCAACAGGTGGTGCTCTGAAAAATATTCGCGAAATACCCATTGAAGTCGAACAGAATAAGGTACAGAAAAACGATTGAGTCAACGGTGTTCAAAATGTACTTAGGGTTGGGTGTGAAGAAGGAGAAGCTATAGTCTTTTATATGAAGAAAACCTGCCTACACTCATTGCCAATAAACGAATCCCAAAAATGAAACTTTTTCCTAAAAACATGTGAATAGACACATTTTATCGTCTTCAAAGCCTGATTTCCTACAACATCGCCTTTTTACTAGCTTTCGCAGATGATTAGTGCCTAAAAAACGCAAGTGCATATTGCTTTTAAGTCAAATGGACTTTTTATCGAATTTGCTTTATTTATTCAAAGAGTTCTTGGAGATCTCCACTCGATTTTGATTTCAATACGAGGCTGGGCATACGAAATGAAGCTCCCTACAGTCTACATATCCTCTCAATCCCTAGTTTTTTCCGAACTATAAAAACCTCTCCGGCTGGTTGAAAAACTTCGTATGGTCCATAGTAAAGATTTCGGGTTTCGTTTAATCTGTGTTAAATAAAACCTATTTATGAATAAATCGAAATAGATTTTGCAACAGCAAATGGTTTATCATCAGGATAGAGCCAGGTATTTGTACCACCAGTCAGCGATCCCACAAACTGCCTGTAATCCTATCTGACCTTCTGAGATATAGGTCAATACTTATAAGTTTGACGCACTTGCAGGCTGTCATACTGCCTAGTTTTCAACGAGTTCATGATTTTACGGATTGAGAGTTCAATGGCCAAAACCAAACACTCTTTAGCTTCACTCTGGCAAGGGCCGGAACTCAAAAAGAGTTAAACTGCCTCCTTCGAGCTCGGGTTCTTGGGGCATTGGCCGAACCTGTTAAAATGTATACCGATCCACGGGTCAGTGTCACGTGCAGACAGCCGTGTGTTTGTAGGTAATTTCCATGCTCACTCCTCACAGAGCCTTTGTTTTAAGTGAGCGAAAGGTATTCCAGAGCCGTCTGGTAATCCCATACGATCTCATATATCTGCACCCGATTTCTTACCACCATGTCTACCGCGTGAGACAGTGGTGTGGTGAGTCCAAGCCTTTCGAATGATATAGTCATATATCAGATGTGGTATATCAGAAGGCCTCTCTTTGCAGTGACCTAAAACCCACAACAGTTGAGTTTTCGTTAAAAATATATATCAGTATTAAATCTAGCAGACCGTTGGGAGCCTTCGCTGGCAGCCTCTTATTGTTGTCTTTACAGCAGCGGATCTCTGAACTCAGCTGATTTCCCTAATATACCATCGCCCCATATGAACGTATATGTCGGACTATAACATTCTTTAGCCTGCATAGTGGGCCACCGAGGCCTTCCTTGTTCGCTCCTCAATGTTCAGCCCCGAGTTTGGAGTTCAGAACAACTCCAAGATATCTCATTCTGTGTAAGAGATCCATTTCTGTACAGAGAACAACTATGATCCAGAAATATACTCATTTTAGAGCGCCTTCCACAATTTCGCGTACAATCGAAGTAATTGAACCGGTAGAGCTACATCGTCGTCATAATTCACCACCGTGATGCGAGTGAATCAAGGTTTACTGGTAGTTTGGTTAAGGCCACAAGCCATAAATCGATGAAAGCACTCCTCCCTGTGGGGTGCCGGGGAGCCTCTTACTGCATATACAGACTTGCTTTGGCAATCTAAGTCGGGGTTAATAGATCAGCTTCTTAATACAGACACGGGAGTGGAGTTTTCGAGCTGGTTACGAGCCATGTAGAGAGGTATGGCCAGCAGCCGAGCTCAACGCGTGACGATCATCGCTATATTAGTTCTGAAGTACTTCGACAGCTGGCTAAGTATTTGCCTATTCTTCACAACTCAGTCCATATACCTCGTATTCGAGAGGGCTGAAGTTTGTGACCCTATACTTCGATAAATAATCTACACCCTGGCCTGGGAGAGAGAGATACTTAGTGTAGAGCTTCATACCATGTGCAAACCCGAAAGACCTGATTTGAATTTCTACTTTTAGTCCATCGCCGAACATCACTCCTATTTATGACATTGATGGTTGTGGTATCCTGACTTATGTACCTTGCTTTTTCAGTATTTTGTACAGATAGTTTTTTCATTGTTTTTCCTGTAATCTAAAAGAAAACGAACGAAAAAGGTTTTTGACTCGGATTACATCAGTGTGGCTACCTCAACCGCAGTGTTCATATGGCTCATGATCACACACTGGATACGATTATGTTATTCTGAAAATCTTTTTTCTTATCTATTTGTCCCCTTAATGGAAATAAAATTGAACCCTGAAGCCTGCGCTGCTTTCACGAAATTATAAGTGTGGGGTTTTTTCGCGCAACATTTTCATTTGTTGCACTTTCTAACCTATGTAAATACGTTTGTATTGTAATGTATTTTCTTTCGATGTGCTATTTACTTTGTGACCAACATTTATGTCATTGTTTTATATTATTTTTCCCTCTACTTTTTGGTAACTCTACCTTCCTCAAAGCTATCAAACGTTTATGCTCAACTCAAAAATACATACGTTTACACAGCTATACTATATTAACGCATATCACTTATCTTTCCCATTGCAGGAAGCTCTTTCGCTTCGCACTGGCGATATTACTCAACAGGCCAGCAATAATGTGGCCGCCGCCAGTATTAAAGTGCAAAGTGACACCTTCTCCGCCGACAAGAAAGCCATCTCACAATCGCAGCAATCACAGACGATGACCTCGAATGGCATCATCAGCCAGGAGAAGCACGTCTCGTCCGCATCGCAAGCGAATTACACAATGACGCATAAAGGTGTATCCAGTTCGGGCAGCAGCATGATCTCCACCTCTTCGCAAATGTCCGCCACCAACGGCGCACTCATCAAGCTGCACGATCTTAAGTTGGACGACTTGAAAGCGCTAACGTCTAACAGCGGTCAACGTGAAATCGAGCAAGCGATTGCCAAGTACTCCGGTGTATTGCAGTCGTTCGTGCACACGCTGGAAGATTCCAAGGCTGCACAGGAGAAATCCATGTATTTGGAAAAGATCAATGAAGTTATGCAGCGCGCCTGGGCTGTGCCCACACATGGACACGAGCTCGGCTACAGTTTGTGCAATTCGTTGCGCAAAAGTGGCGGCCTGGATTTGCTCATGAAGAACTGTGTGCAGGGCGATGAGAAAACCATATTCTCTTCGGCCAAGTTGCTGGAGCAGTGTTTGACCACAGAGAATCGCACACATGTCGTGGACAATGGACTCGATAAAGTGGTGCATGTGGCCTGCAAGTGCACAAGAAACACCGAATATTCGCGCGTGGGTACCGGCATACTGGAACATCTATTCAAACACTCGGAAGGCACGTGCTCAGATGTCATCAAATTGGGTGGCTTGGATGCCGTGCTATTCGAATGTCGTACAAGCGATGTGGAAACACTGAGACATTGCGCAAGTGCCTTAGCCAATTTGTCGTTGTATGGTGGCGCCGAAAATCAAGAGGAAATGATCTCACGCCAAGTGCCCATGTGGCTGTTTCCGCTGGCTTTCCACGATGACGACAACATTAAGTACTACGCCTGCCTTGCGATTGCCGTGCTAGTCGCTAATAAGGAAATCGAAGCTGAAGTCATCAAGACCGGTTGTCTCGACTTGGTGGAGCCCTTCGTCACCACGCACGACCCATCGGAGTTCGCGCGTTCAAATCTGGCGCACGCACACGGTCAGAGCAAACATTGGCTGGAACGTTTGGTGCCAGTACTGAGCTCGAATCGAGAGGAGGCGCGCAATTTAGCTGCCTTCCATTTCTGCATGGAAGCGGGCATTAAGCGCGGCCAGGGCAACACCGAAATATTTCACGAAATCGGCGCGATCGAAGCGCTTAAGACTGTAGCTAGTTGCCCCAATGCGATCGCCTCGAAGTTCGCGGCGCAAGCACTACGGCTAATCGGCGAAACCGTGCCGCACAAACTGTCACAGCAAGTGCCGCTGTGGTCTGTCGAAGACGTCCAAGAGTGGGTGAAACAAATCAACTTCGGACAATTTGTGAAACAATTCGAGGAATCCCAGGTGGATGGCGATCTGTTGCTCAAGCTGAATGAGGACAATCTGCGTGATGACATTGGCATCGCTAATGGCATTTTGCTGAAGCGTTTCGAGCGCGAGCTGCAAAATCTTAAACGCATGGCTGACTACTCCTCCAAGGACACAGCGAGAATGCATCAGTTCTTAGCCGAAATTGGACCGGAATACTGCACCTACACATATGCAATGCTGAATGCAGGCATAGATCGGAACTCGTTGCCACAGCTGAATGAGGATATGTTAATCGCGGAGTGTGGCATCAAGAACTCGATACACCGACTGCGCATTCTGAACGCAGTCAAGAATCTGGAAAACTCATTACCCAGCTCATCGGAAGAGAATATGGCGAAGACGTTGGATGTCTTCGTGAGCTATCGGCGCTCGAATGGCTCGCAATTGGCCAGCTTGTTGAAGGTAGGCTTGGTGTGAAAATTTCCGAGGAAAGTGACTTAATCATTATCCATCTCGCTTCTAGGTACACTTACAGCTACGCGGCTTCTCGGTGTTCATCGATGTTGAGCGCCTCGAAGCGGGCAAATTCGATAACGGTCTGCTAAACAGTATTCGTCAGGCGAAGAATTTCGTTTTAGTATTAACACCAAATGCGCTGCAGCGTTGCCTAGACGACGAAGAAGGCAAAGATTGGGTGCATCGCGTAAGTAGCACAGTCACGATTTGTATTTCTTGGAATAGATTGCTTAGTGTTTTTTTTTTGCTGCTGCAGGAAATCGTAGCGGCCTTGAAATCAAATTGCAATATTATTCCAATAATCGACCAACAATTTATGTGGCCAGAACCCGATCGATTACCCGAAGATATGCGCAGCGTTTGTCATTTCAATGGTGTCACGTGGATACATGACTATCAGGACGCCTGCATCGATAAACTAGAGAGGTAAATAGCGCAAGGGCTAAGTCTATTTCTATTCATTTTATTTATTTTCGAGGAAGCACTGAGTAAATTTAAGTCTTTTAGTTTTTAATTTCGCTGTGAGGTTATGTGCAATGCCGATCGATATTCCCTAAAATTTTGCTTGCACTGAATAATACCGAGTGTATAATTACATAGTTTATTCAAACTACTATTTTTGTTTGTTCTACACTTTTTCTCGATTTTTTTCAAATCATTTCACTGCTACACCAGATGGATATCATTATAAATTTCCAGTAGCGGATTAGTGCGCTTGTGACTGAAATTTTACGCTGGCTTTTAGCCCGAAAGGTATTTCATGATTTCTTTAGCCTCTATTTTTTCATTCTCTCTTAAAATATACAACTTCACAATCTTCTCGCTGCGGTCAAAATCTGAAAGATCATTATAGCACTCTTAATCTCATGGAAATTCTATAATAATCTGCATAATATCGATGCCATGATAGGACAATTGAAATAACTATATATTGTATATTCTCCGCTTTTTAGTTCAATATTTGCTGTAAGCTAAATTATTTAAGAAGTTTGAAATTTCTTTTCATTTTTATCCTATGCATGGTATGAAGAATTTGGGACTCAAAAACTTGGATTTTACATTTCCCATAAAATTTGAAAATTGGTGGGATTCAAGAATATAATATAATTAGAAATAAAGTAATCCGAACAAAATGTCTTTTTTAAATTCATTGGCTGAAAACCCCTAAATAAAATCCAATTAGCCCAACTAACACACCAAAGGAAATTTTACTTTCAAATTTTCATCACTACATTTGTACATTCTTAAGTATTCATTACACTATTTAGTAGATAAACAAATAGATTTGCATGCTTGGGTTCTTCAAACAATTCATTCGTTCAAAATGTGATTTTAACGAAATAGTAAAAATTTTGCAGTTTTTACTATTTAATAAATCATGCAAGACTACTAGTAACATTATTTAATCGGAAAGCTACAACAATAGTTCGATGACTAAAAGAAGGATGGGTTGATACCAGAGCTAATCGAGAGTAATGAGAATATGTTACAAGAATTCAGAGAAGTTTGGTGAGGAATGAAACTTCTTCTCTCGCTGTTTTTCCACCCTTAGCTGCAGTCCTTGTCTTCGGTGCAAGTCGAAACAAACTAATTTCTTTGCATAACCTTGGATTTCATTAAAAAATTTAGTTCAAGTAACTTATTTTGAAGAGGCTAAGAGTTTATTAAGCAGACTGGTCCAAAGCAATTTAACTTAATAATAATAAGAGCAATTGAAGTCGTAAAGTCGAAAATCTCGGCTTATAAACATACCCTCTACATACATATATGAATAGGCAATGAATCTACTTATCTGGGGAAAACCCCAACCGATTTATTGCTGTAAATAGATTCACGGTACATACCACACTTGCTGTTGGTGGCAAATGCTTACTAAAATAGAAAATCTAGTCAAAAGGGGTGTTCAAGATTGCCAGCAATGCACTATGGATAAATTTGATCGGTTTTTGTGGCAAAAAGTAATTCTTCGTGCTTACAAAAATAAACTTTTTGTCCCTGATATTCAGTAAAGAGAACTTCAAACCAAAAACGGTGTCTTTTGTTTTTCTGAAAAAAAAAAAAAAGAAACGACAACTGCTTAGCAGGTAGCAAGGCGAATTTATATAAGGTGGTGTTACTAGATCAGCTGATTTTGTGTATGTGTTTCGCCTCACGGCTTCTAATGTCAAATTGATAAATTTTGTTTGCATTTCCACACACACTCCTACAGATTTTGACAGTTTACGCCGCCAAAGCAAAAAAAAAATACATGTAAATTTTTGTTTTTGTTCTCCTGCTACCACCTTATATTAATTCGCCTTGGCAGGTAGTCAAAGTCGTTGTCTGTGAATGAAATATTGGAATCGATTTTGTGTTGTTGTTTTTTTAGCTATTTTCGTACAAGCATATTTATGTTAATCATTATTTAAAAAATTAACAAAAATATAGTAAATAAAGAAAAAAGTTAGTACTTTTAAGAAATATGACTGGTATTTTTTTTTTTTTTTTTTTTGAGAGACAAATACTTACTTCTGACATAAGCTTTAATTAATTTTTTTTTCCTTAAATATGAATTTGAAAAAGCTTTTCGTATTTGGCCGTTTTAAGACTATCAAAAACATGTAAAGTGAAGAGTTTTGAGTTTAATTAAATTTCATGTCGCGATTTTTCGCGTTTTCTCAGAAAATTGTTTTTTTTTGAGATATTCTTGCTGCGGTTAGTAGTGAACTATTTACCATTTGGTGGGCACAACTCAATAAAGAGAGGACACAAAAGGCTGTTTAAAATTTTGTTGCTGCAAAGGCTGCTCCTTTTGACTTTTCAGCAGACAAATTATGAAATCCAGGATTTTCAGGTTTTTTATTGAAATTAAATAATTTGGCAATATTTTTCAAAAATTGCAACTGTGTAAATAGTTTTTATAACTAAATGGCATTTTTTTCTTTAATATCAACATTTAGAAAAAAAACTGTATTCCCACTTTTTCAATAAAGCAACAAATTAAAAAGTGAAGGGTTAAGATTTTATTTTGCAAAAATGTGAGTACTCATATGCCAATCAATAGAAAATCTTTTTTTTTTTTTTAATAATCCACTTGTTTGGTCATAATCAATTTTTGCCACAAAAATGTGTCAAATTACCCATAGTGCAATGGTGTAATGCAATAATGGTCAGAGAAAACTTCTACCCTTTTACCCAAAAATATCTGAACGCAAAAGTATCGATATGGATAGAAATGGGTATCTATTCAATCGCATTAAAAAATCGGTACATAAAATATCGATACCAAATTGAATCAAATAGAGAAATAACTCACTGCCAATATGAAAATAAAAATTGTTGAACTTAGAGGTGACGTCTTCTTCCACTTATTTGTTGCTACAACTTGACTAGCTACCTCTTACCAGAAAGGTCCTTCTACTTAGTCATGGTTCATTTATTGTGTTGGTTGATTGCCCACCCGAAAACACAAGTTAAAAGGGTACAAGCCTAGGATAAATCACATTTCAGTCCATGAAAAGCTCCTTATTCATTCATGCAGAGCCGACATAAAACTTGTGTGAAGAGTAAAGCATTTGAAAAAAAATATGTGATAATAGTTATTGTAAGTGACCATTTTAAAATATGGTGCGCTAAATTTCAATTCTCAAGTACAAATTTACATATCGAAATATGCCGATGGCAAATGTTTCTACTTGGGAATAAATATTTTCCCCCGAAAATTCGATACCGTACTGGAGTTCAAATACAAAATATCGGCATCGAAAGACAACATTGTCGATATAGTATCGGAGCGAAATTCGTGTCTCTACATACAAGGTGTTGTAGAGTATGGTGGTGTACAGTATGATTCCAACACAATTTATTCTTCGCAAATATTCGACTACCACACAACTGAGAAGAAGTTGAGAATGTCAAGATTAATTAACCATACCCTAATAAAGCACTTTCTGGAAGAAAGATTGTTTAAAAGAACTTTTAACAAAAATTATTTTTATTTTATTTGAAAGTGGTCTAAGTCACTTCATACCGCTTGAGCTTAAAAGACCGGTTACTTGTAGTTGAATGCATCTGTAAATCGTTCTATCCTCACAAACTAATGACAAAACCGTTCACCTTTGGCTAATGAAGTTGAACGAATACCCGACGCCTTCAGATGCAGGTAAATTATTATTAAAGCACGAAAGGTGTGAAGTGACTTAGACCACTTTCAAAACTATGGGCATATTTATCCTTATAAGATTGGTTTGTGGAACGGTTCAATAGTTTTCGAGATACTAACAATTTTCGAATATGAATATCTCCGCAAAGTACTTAGTTATAAGCAGTTACGTTTACAATCATCATAATTATGTATATGTATCAGCTTTATTACCCAAACAGTTTTTTCTGTATTTTTGTGCGTGAAAAAGGACTACAAAAAAAGACAAAAAGCTACTCATAATTTCTTGGATAGAGCACAAAAATAATGCAAAATTTAGTAGCTTCAAAAATACTAACCGGGGTTTTTTAATTAAGTATATATAATTCACCCCATTTTTATTAACAATTATTATAAATGAAACTGATTCGCATGGTTCATTTGCACAATTTAACTGGTAAAATTATATGCATTAAGAAAATCACATTAGCCATTGTTTGGGATCCACGAAGCAAAGATGAAAATATATGCATTAAGAAAATCACATTAGCCATTGTTTGGGATCCACGAAGCAAAGAAGAAAATATAGCATTGAACCAATTGACTAAATTTTATATAAACTTTCGCCTGAGTTATCTTGAAATCGTAAGCTAATGCGCGCTTCCATCTTATTAAGGATAGACTAGTTAGGATCAGAGGAAGAATCACATAAATGACTACTTTTGAGTGCAATAATTTAAGGCAACAAATTGGTTCAGCAGGGTCTGAAAGGAGTTAAGACAAAACCCCAATAAAAAAAATAATTGTATGAACCTCACTGAAATTAGACGTTTGAGGATTAAGGACAAGTGAATTTTGAATAGAATCATTTATCAGAAAAGTTAGCTTTACATGAATATAAATATAATGAGCCCTAGCCGCCAAAAAAACTAAGCGACATATTTTTCAAAAATTTGAAAAAATTTCGCTTACGTCTTTTTGACGGTTAAGGCTCGATATGTATGTGGAATTCTATAGTAGCCACAACAAGAACAAAAAAAAAATTACTGTAACAACAAATTGAAGTTAACAAAGAATTCAGAGCATGGCTTAATTTAGAAGCTAGAACGTCTATTCGTACTTTTTGAAACTATGTACGTCTTTGCAAATTTGAATTTGGCAGACCAAACGTGGAGCAGAAAATACGAATTATTTACCCAAGTGCAGTTTATTTAAAAGAAGTAAAGACATTTGCTTTCTTATTTTGGTGCCTTGTCTAGGAATTTCATTTGCTTTCGATGTTTGGGCAGATTTATAAATTAAATTTTTAATTCAATACACCTTAACGAAATCGCACGTTAATGCACTTTCTTTACACATACTCGTATCTACTTAAAAAATGTATATTGTATATCATTATATTTTTCAATCTTGCTCAATGAAACTGTTTCTTTTCTCTACTTTCATTTCTTCATCTTTAGATTCATGCGTGGTGAAAAGAATTTGGATCGGCTTGTAGGCATACCCAGCACACCAGGTTCGGTGACCTACCAAAGAATGCACAGCAACGATTCCGATTATCAGCAGAGCGTGGGCGGCGGCAGTGTCGGTGGCAGTGGCAGTGGTGTTGTATGTGGCAGTGGCGCCGGTGGTGTGGCGAATGGCAGCGGACAAGGTGGGGCACAACAAAATACGACTACAACTACAAATACAACCAATACGAATACATAGTGAGGGGTGATCCAGCGTTGAAATGTAAAATGCTAACATGCGAAATACGAAAGCCTGGATTGCCCCGCAATACTATGAAATCATGCATATGCAGATGATAAAACGAGTTTGAAGAAAACAGAAAGTTATCATAAAAAATATGATCGCAAATGATTGATGACGATTGATGAATGATAATCATCGTAGTGACTATGTGCAAATCGCAAACTCTTCGAATATTCACCTACATATACAAGCTTATATCTTTATTTCTTTATTTGATAGCTATTAGTTTAGGCTAAAAGTTAGTAAGAAAAAGTAAACAGGAAAATCAAAAAAAAAAAAAAATATTCCCTAAATAATCCCCACCTCTAACTTCCTTAACTCGAACTTAACCTAATTTTATTTATCCTTTTACCCCTTCGTTTACTCATACAATTATTACATTTTAAGTTTTAAATAATTTGCGCGCGCGCTCAAGTCGCCGTTTTAAAGCGTATATATAGATATGTATGTAGGTCTAGCAGTCGCTAATGAGTAGTTTTATGCTCCCCTCCTTCTTCTATAAAGCAAATTTTTAATGATCGTTCATATTTAATTAACACTAATTACAAACTAGCAGCTAATCACCAGGCAAATAGATACCGGCAATCTCCCTCACCGGCCAGACAGCGCGGGCCTCTGGGCAGCAACGGTCAGCTGAGCATGTTCGGGCGTGGCTCGAAGCGCAACATATTGCCGCCGTACCGCACCCAGCAGATGTCGGCGCAGCAGAAGGCATTGCCACTCATAGGTGGCTCTATGCAAAATGTGTCGCCATACAGCTATCGTACGCCGCGGCGTAGCTCAGCTGGTGGCATTTCCAATGCCAACAGCAGCGGCGGCAGCAACAATAATATAAACAGTTCGGCGGCAGGTGGCGCTGCGAACTATCGCAGTCATAGCGTCGACGGCTTGCTGGACACCACCGACGGCTTGGACCCCGATGACCGTATTGCAGAGATGGCGGCGCTGGTCGCTGCCGGCAGCACGGCGCTCACCAACGCCAGTTCGACGAGCACACTTCAGCCCGGCAACGATTACGCCTCCTCGGTGGGTTCACTCGCCGAACTTGGCGAGCCGGCGGCAGAAGTGGTGGCGAGACGTGAAAAGTCAACAAATGCACCGCCGCCAAATCCACAACACCGCAAATCGCGTTCACTCGATCATTTCCTGGACGAGAAAACACTGGCGGTAATCACAATGCCACCAGCAGCGCCCATGGAGGGTACACAGAGCATGCAGAATCTTGCCACGCCCATAACGCCCGATCTCAAGCGTGGCACGCGCACCCAACCAATGCCGCAACGCGCTGGCAGCGTGCACCGCGAATCGTCTTCCAACTCCAGTCCGGCTACCACGCCCGAACGCAATGTGGTGCGGAAACATCATCACGGAGTGCCGGTAATACGACGTAGTCCCGAGGGCATCAGTTCAACCGAGGATGAGCGCGAAGACTCACAATCGCTGCGCAGCAGTAGCACTTCATGCGGCAGCATGCTGAGAGCGCAGACACGCGCATCGGCGCATACGCATCGCGGTAGTCAGAATAGTGGCAAGACTTCCACAACATCATTGGGTAGCTGTGCGGCAGGAAATACCCACAGCAACAACAACAACAGCAGCAACAACAACAACGCAAACAATAAAACTATTCTGAATCGAACAATTAAAAAAGTTCGTTCGCTGATGAAAAAGTAAGCATCCCACACACACACGCACACTCATAAACAAAAAAAAAAAACAAAAAAAACTTATACTCGTTCAATTGTCAGTCAGTCCAATTATATACTGCAAATCAATCGAAATCGCCATTCAGTTCGCACAATGTCTTATAATAGAAACTATATGTAAATCAATCGAAAACTTCAGTGTGTTACCACAATATCCGACCAATCAACAGTTAACTTGTCTCGCTCTATGTTTTGTCTCTCCTAATCCAAATGCTTCATCTTATTCTTGAAATCCTATTATAACATATTCATGCATATCAATTCCTCACTTGTGAATATTGTAATTCCATATCCATCTTACTAAGCTTACAAACGTTTTGCCTCCATAACTTTTTATTTCATTAGTTTAGTTACTTTTAAGGCATCATTAATTATAGTCCCAGTCCTTGGTTTGCAGGTTAAGTACTACCCCGTTATTGTTTTCCAAAAAAAAAAAAAAATCGGCCGAGTTTTTCACTTAAGCAGAGGCACGAAAGAACAGTAGTCTGCGCCTCACTACTTCTTACATCTAATTTTTTCCTTAAAATAGTTAGTTGGTTTTCTTCTTCTTCTTCTTCTTGTTTGGCGCTGAAACCGCTTAAGCGATTTTGGCCGAGTCCAACAAAGCACGCCAGTTGTTTCGCTTCTGTGCCAACTGACGCCAATTGGAAATGCCAAGTCCTTCTCCACCTGGTCTTTCCAAC
>JAPVRG010243458.1:3720-15330 GCA_029783565.1 Rhagoletis cerasi
GAGGGACGTAAATTCCGTCGTGGGACACATTTACAAGGAAAAATTCGCAAGGAAAAGTTCGCATTATATCACCAGGTCAAGATGGTAAAATTCCCCAAACGCACGTAAGTCTCCAAGTACCGTTTTTGTTCTTTTGATTTTGCAATCATACATACATACATATTCCCGTTACTCTAACGGCATCAATACATATGCACGTATAAGCGAAAATCCACTACTCGTTGGGATTATAAAATTCAATTCACCGCATGCTTTGGTGTACATATGTATGTATGTATGTATGTATGTACAAAACCACACGCTCGGCTACAAAGTATACTCGGTATTTCTACCACTGAATATACTTAACCGTCATCCCGTGGTAGTGATCCGGAGCCAGATAAATAATTTTGCATGTAGTTGCAACAACAACGATTTGAGCCAGATAGATCCACATAAATGTCTGGTTCAATTTGTGAGCAGCTTTGTTTCATAAGCATTTTGGTATTAGTTTGGCAGCACTAGACAGAACTGTCAGTTGAATGTATGTACATATGTACATATTTGTTTATGTGATTTTACAACATGGAAATACCGGAAAATTTGCAAATTTGCTTCCAGATATCTCAGATATAAAATATAAAAACTTTCGTTTCCGGATTATTGATACTGGGGTCAAAGGGCGTCTTTTAATACCACTAACCACAATTTATGATGAAAATTGGGCAGTGCACCATGTAAAATGTTCCAAGCAGTTCTTACCAATTAAAATTTGTGCAGTTGAGCGACTCAATCGAAAATGTTTCCTAAATTCCTGATCGGTGTAATTTTCAATAGTGTCCATAAAATTTCCATTTGCAGTATTCTCATCCTCATTTTCCGAGGTGCTAACTGTGCTTGCAGAAGAATTGAGCAAGTCTTCAGTCATCCCGCTGGTATTTGCAGATTCCGATGACGATTCACACATCAACTGCAATGCACATAAAAAAATGAAATTAACAAATTAATCAACAGTTAGGAATATAACAATTATGTTAACTTACCGCAAACATTTGTTCATCCATCATTATACTTATGTTTATTTGCATTGATTTTTATTTATTTTCAATGTTTTAATTTCACTTTTCTTGTTTACTTTTCTTCTTCTTGCTGTAAAAATTGAAGTTTCTCATTAGTGCTGCCAACTCTCATAACAATGATCTGGAGTGTTCCCGTGAGAATTGAGCTTGATACGGAGCTGGAAAACCCACCGGATGACGGCTATCGTCGGTGATACTGCAAAACGTTCTATGTCAATTGATACCTTGGCGCTTAGATGGTCTGCTACATTTATTGGAGTACATCTGCGGATCGTTATGATACCATAAACTTATGACAAAACTGTCTACATTTGGTTGATTAAGTTGAACAATTAAGAGAAGCGCTAAGATGCATATAACAGGAAATTTAAGCACTACCGTCAATAATTGACATAGAACGTTTTGCAGTATCATGGACGTTATGTACTCTGGATTTCGTCACCTGGGTAAAATATTGTCATAACCGCATAGGAAACGTGAATAAAAGACAAAAATTCATTTACATTGATCAAAATACTCAATCTGTAAATTTTCGATTACTTAACAGAGGCATTCTCACATCGGCGCTCTCTGTGATTGGAATGAGGTGAATTGCGTCTCTAGGATTTTGTTAGTATTTGACAATTTCCACGCTGATTCGTTCTCGGCCCTTCTCTTTAATTAACGTTCTCTGCTGTTAAGAAACGACTAACGGCGCGTTTACATTGGACAATGCTGTTAAGACAATAAAGAAATACGTATTAGTTGTCAAAAACGATGATAATTGTCTTCGTCGAGTAGGCGTCCCGACAATAATTATGACAATTCATTTTTCAGCGAAATGTGGAACGTGAACGTTGAATTAAAAGTTGCAGCGATACGCGTTTCCAGCGAGCTATGTAAGCCAAAAAGTTAAAATATTTAAAGAACAGACAAAAGTACATGCACATCAGTGTCTCTTAAGTTATTTTGGGCATTTTGTTTTGTATTTCTTTCCATTCTTACACAAGACGCCAAAATCATTGTCTGCATACGTCAAATCACTGTCCGATTTACTGTCTTGAAAATTGTTAAGACAGTGATTGAGACAATTGCAGAATTGTACATGTGTTAGTGAAAAAGTGTACATGTATTGCTATTGTCATGACAGTATTGTCAGGTGTAAACCTTAAGTAACAGTCGCTGTAACCTATGGACACGATAGCATCACAGCGAAAGAAGCAATAAAGGCTAACATAAATACAAAGGGATAGAGTGAATAAGAGAATCACACAGACGTATAGACAGATGGGGAAATTAGTTATTTTTTTCCCACGGCCAGAACAAAGGTAACAAATTTTCAAAACATGCACGAGTGAGTGTGGCCAGTTAGGTAACTTGATAGGTAACCGTTACCCGTCTTGTAGGTTATACTGCATCTCTTATGACTCCTTCAGATAAAATTTTCCTTCCTCCAATCCTATTTTTGAAAGAACCAGCAATTTTAAATACTTCATCAGTTTCTATTTTTCGAAATTTAAAATTATATGCGAAATTTGGAAGAATAGGAAATTCTTTATCGATAATTTCAATATTTTGGCAGATCTCTGAGATACTGTCTACAAAGTAGTCATTCAATGCTTGTGCAATATCATTTTCGGTTGTGTAAACATTTTCATGTATTAAAACTTTATTCATGGTATTTGTTTCCTTTGACATACTTATGCAATTTTTAAGATGTTTCCACATTTCTTTACTATCTCCAACGTTAGTGGTTATCTTACGCTCCATATATTTTACCTTTTTGACTTTCACCAAGCGTTTGAACTTATGCTTAATAACATTGTAGCCATTCCAACTCCCTGTTTCAAAAGCTATATTATAGAGATTGTACTTATATTTATTTAGGTATGATAACTCACTATCATACCATTTATTTATGAGCTTAACACTTATTTCCTTCCTATACGTTAGAGAACTCATTAATGATAATAATAATAGATTGGCGCTTACAAATATGTTACTGTTTGGCCGATCTTCTCCTCCGATTTGTGGCGTGCGCCTTGATGTTGTCACACAAAGGGGAGGGACCTACAGTTTAACGCCGACTCCGAACGGCGATTGTATTTCTGTGAGAAGCTTTTTCCTGGCAGAAGTACCCTCGGAGGTTTGCCATTGCCTGCCGAGGGTGACCGCTGTTAAGAAAAAACCTTTTTTCTAAATTTTTTTCGACGTTGCTCTGACCAGGGCTTGAACCCAGGCCTGCGGAGTGGAAGCGCGCACTGCTTACCACCACACCACAGCGGCCACCAGAGAACTCATTGCATAAGAAAAAGTATTTGTTAAGAATTTGGCTTTTTTAGCGATATTCAACCTTGGGAATTCACTATAATTGTACTGCCTTAAAATATGAACTAGATTTTCACTAGAATAATTTTCCCAAGATACTATAGTTTTTTTCATTCTCATTTTGAAGGGTGTTTCTATGTTTACTTTAAAATGTATTGTTTCATGATAAGAGATCTGATGCATTGTCATTCTTTTGCAAGTAATATTGTTGCTATTTGTAAACAGCAAGTCTATCATTGTTTCAGCATCTTCTGATTTCTGGTGTAGAATTCTATTTTTTGTGACATTGAAAAAATTCAAATAACTCTAGTAGCTGTTTGCTGTAGGTTGTTGTTTTAAATACATTTATATTGAGATCTGTAATAATTCAAGCAATTCTGTTGCTAATTGTGTTCTTTGGTTTCCTTGTACCAGAAAATAGCAGCTTGGCTTACATTTGCTAACACAGCTTCCGTAGTTGCAGCAACAATTCGGCCTGAAGGTTTGTTTGCGAGAATAAACTTTATTAGATGTCGCAACTACACCACTTCACTTCTTGCAAACATGGGTTTACTTATTGTTTTTGCTATCACCATTAATAACGCAAAACGTTTCAAATAACAATTAAAAATAAATAATAAAGGCGCGAGTGAAATATTACACATCTGTTTCATTTAATTTCGTTCCCGCATGTATTTGGGAAGTTATCGAGGATCAAAGGATAATCGCAACAATTGGTGTCAGAATTGGGATTGTTAAATAGATCCCTGAAGAGTAACTAGTGGAAAAGGAATTAGCAAAGCGAGGACTATCCACGACTGGAAACAAAGTGGAATTACAATCACGGCTGCAGGAAGCTATGGAACAGAAAGTTATCGACGTGGACAAATACGACTTCGATCTTGAAGCAGAGGATACATCCACGAAGGGAGAAGGAGTTGGAGAGGCTGCTTCTTCATCCAAGGATATTAAGGATACATGTTATTAGCTGCCATGTCCGAGATGTCATCACCGATCTTATCACGTATGTAAGCACAGCTGGAAGGACAAGAGGCACGCATATGTAGATGAGTTGGAGGGTCGTCTCCGTGATTTGCAGTTGAATCGTCCAGCTACTTCGATAAACGCTCCCAAGTTGAAAACTCCATATTTTGACGGCACGGTTCCAAGTATTCAAGCTCCAGTTAGAAAAGACAGCTACAGCCAACAATTGAAGCGGGGAGGATAAATCCGCTGCACTATTCGTTGCATTAAAAGGACCTGCAGCGAAAATCTTACAAACTGTTCCCAAGTGTGAAAGAGACAAATACAATGCATTAATGGTTGCAGTGCAAAGGCGTTATGGTAGCGAGCACAGGAGGCAGATTTACCAGATGGAGCTGGAGAACCGCTGCCAAAAAGCCGGCGAGACTCTACAGGAATTCGCCTCTGAGATTGAGAGGTTGGCTCACTTAGCAATTGGAGACGCATCTGGTCAACACCTCGAAAGAATAAAAATCCATAGGTTCATCAGCGGAATGCGGGACATGTACACCAAGCGAGAGACGTATGCGAATCCAAAGCCAACATTTGCTGAAACTGTCTCGTATGCTGAGACACGTGAAACGGCGGCGCTCCTAAGTAGACCAGCCAACAAATCCCATCGAGTAGACGTGGAGACACCTGACGTGATTAATGAGATCCTGAAAACGCTTAAGTCAATCTCAGGTAAGAATAATTCTGGTGTCACCGAGAAAAAGGATGCTGGAAAATGCTTTACTTGCAACAAGTCTAACAAATCAGCAGTACGCAAACTCGAAGCTGAGGAAGAGGATCCGAATTCCAGCCAGTCGTTAAACTAAAACGAGCCAGCAGGAAGGGGCGCTGCCTGGCACCAGCAGTTGAAGGCCCCATCATCTCGGTCTCACAAATTGGTAAGAAAGCGAGTAACCTCACTGTCGGTGGACGTGTGAATGGGAGAGAGCGAGTGCTGACCCTGAACACAGGAGCGACACATTCCATTATTCGTCCCGAATTGGCGATTATGTACGTGAAACCATTACCTGGAGCGAAGTTGCAAACTGCAACTGGTGAGCATACTCAAGTGTTAGGAGAAGTACCATGCGAGGTGGTAATCGGGGGTGTTTATAGAGGCAGACATTGTGGATGAAATCATCATCGGTATGGATGTCCTACTTGGCCAATGCATGAAGATTGACCTAGAGAGAAAGATCCTGACATGCCACGACAGAGAAGTTCAGCTTGGGGTTGGTGACGACGAGCAGTACTGCAGCAAACGGTTAATTTTAGAGGTTGCTCCAAAAGGAGACGGAAGCAGTTCGGCTATGCAGAGAAAGCGTGCCCGGAATCTGCAGAAAGGAAGTGGTTATGATAAGCCGGTTAAATGTTCGACAGGCAGCGTTTTCGGCGGAAAAAGAATTGATGAACCATGTTCCTATGGAGATATGACGGAAGCCGGAAATCGCTGTAGCCGTGGCAACTATGGGCGTGCACCGAAGTCTCCGGGGAAAGGACGCCATCGGCAGAGGAAGTAAGCAGTAAAACCTGAGGCGAAGGGAAAGGTTATGCATGTCCGGCGGATCGGCGGAAGATGCTGCACGGTTACGGAAGTGTCAGCGAGAGGACCCGGATCTAGCAGTTGTAATGCGAGGGTTGGAGCAGAGGAAACGTCCAACCAGGGAGGAAATGTCAGCGAAAAGCAAGATGGCAAAGGCATACTGGACGCAATGGGGATAATTTGGAGCTGACATCTGGTTGCTTGCATTGGATATGGGAAAGCGAAGATGGCCTATGCATCCGGAGTCTAGTGGTTGTTCCAAAAGCAATAGTTCCTGACGTCCTCAGTGAGCTCCACGAAGGTCCACAAGGTGAACACCTGGGAACCAAGAAAACCCTTGAGAAGATTAAGAAGTTCTATTGGGTTGGTTTCCGACAGTCGGTCAAGCAGTGGATAAGGAGGTGTGCTAAGTGCCGTGCAGCCATACGATCGAAGAAGAAGCGACATAGTTCAGGCGGAAAGGGTGCCCGTGAGAAGGGACATGGCCAGGCCACCTCCAGTGACCAGCACAAGCACGACCATATGAGACGGATCACCCCGAGATAAGATCTGCGAGCAAGATCCAGTAAATCATCAAACCATGAGGGTTTCTTGAAAGGTGATCTGGTGTTGCTGTACAAGCCGCAGTGAAAGGAAGGCTTCACCTGCAAACCACGATGTGACTGGGAAGGACCGTACAAGGTGGTCAAAAGGCGAAATGACGTAGTGTTTCGAATCCAGACCGTTGAGAGACCGAGGAAGAAGATGAAGATTGTCCACCTGGAGAGGCTTTCAGCGTTTGGAACGGCAAGTGTGTCTGATCGGGACGATCAGACTTAGGTGGAGGGCAGTGTGGCGAATACGGCGAACACACGAATGAATTAAAGCGAATGTTCGCGAAAGATGAAGAAGCGCGACACCGAGAAACAATGAAAAAAATACTGCGATGCAAGTATGTGTGTGTGTTCGCTGCACTACGCTAGAGAGGGACGGGAATTCTCGATAACGAGAACTTTCGTTTGGAAGTTTCTAGAGATGAGAGCGAGGTATATAAGCGGGAGGTTGCAATGCACATCGAGCCCTAACCGCCAAAATAACGTAAGCGACTTTTTGTTCAAAATTTTCTTTTTGATGCAAAAGTGTATCTAGATGCTCTAAGAGCATTTCTGCATCAAAAAGAAAGTTTTGGAAACAATGTCGCTTACGTTATTTTGGAGGTTAAGGCTCGACATGATGTCATTCGTAAATCAGAAAGCAAAGAATAAAGGCTCAGTTATGCATACTTGTTATTACATGATAGTTGTCACGTAAGGAATCTGTTAAATGACCTTTGCGTGTCAGCAGTTACCCAACGCACAGCATTACATATGCAAAAGTCTGTTGATTTTTGATTTCTACGTAAAATGTCATGTCATGCAGTGCAGTGCCAAGTATGTATAACTAGCGCTTAAAGATCGTTGTAAGCATTCAAGTTGCTAGCAAGCAAGCTATCAGTAAATTTGTAGTACGCAAGTATTGTAAATTGTTTATTGTTCAATAAAGTTAGTCGTACAGCATGGTGCAATACATGAACCAAATATACAAGAACACATAAGAACGCGTCGTTGTATTTGTAATTGCTTTTGAGAAAAAAGGTTTTGAAAGCGGGTTCGTCAGCTGAGCGTTTATTTACATCTCAAGCACCACTATTTTGCACCTTTTATTAACTAATGAAGAGTTGATTTAACACGAAAACACATCTTAATGTATTTTAATGAGTAATTTTACCTAAATTGTGTGCTTAAACTGGCCGATAATAATTCTGGTTATTTATGGTTCTCGCTGTTTTCCGTGCTTTGTTTACTTTTCGCTCGTTATGCTGTGAAAAAAGATGGCGTAGAACCCGCTCAAAAGCGACTTTTTTCATGCGCTCGTTCTTACGCGATCTTGTCTATTTCCTTCATCGATGCAACAAAAGGTGTTATACGTTCGCGTTCGTCTCGCTCTAATCGCCATCTTAAGCTCCCTTACCAAATTTCAATTTGCCTCTTTGACAAACTACTTTTTACATCACGGCGAATTTCATGAAAAAGTATTGAAAATGGCACCCGTACCTTTTCACAAATTTTTATTTTAATAATTTGATAAGAAAAGAAAAGTTAATTATATATGTTTTCTAGTATATTTATGCCAAAATCTCATACAACGAACTTTAAAAAATTAAAAAGATCTGGTGTTTTAACTTACAAAAAGTTTATTTTACCATTATCCTATAGGATTTATCATTTAGCATGTTTCTATAAAATTTTCATATAAAAATGTCAAAAATATCGGTTTTTACAAATTTTAGTTCAATACTTTGGTACGAAAGAGTACTAAATTGGCCATTCGACCTTCTTTTCTTCCCCTTTCTCTCGTGCTTCGTAAACTTCTACAATACAACCTTGAGCTATGGTAGCCGCCAAAACGAGCTGTCACTACGTATATCACCTTTTATTATTGTATCATGGGCCCGTAGTTATAGTCAAAATAAAGTCGAATCTAAAGTTAAAAGCAGCTTTTTGAAATAATTTTCAATGGGATAGCTGTCATAAAAAGTTACTTTAAACTTTAGAGTCGACTTTATGTTGACTATAACTACGGGCCATGGTCGTACAGTATATTGGGCATTTTAATTTAACAATCTAGTGATCGAACCCGAAGTATTTGGGAAATTATCGAAGATCAAAGGATAATCGCAACAATCAGTCCAATTCTGAACAGTAACTCCCTGGGAGTTTTCTCTCTTTTCCCTTTCTTCCTATCCCGAAAAAAAATAACGAACGAAAAAACAATTCGAATTACGCGAATTTAATTGAATGTAGTAAAGAAGAAATTGGCAATTTCATACAGTGGGCTCCATATACTCGTAGACTATGGCAACATCCTTTTGTAGTTTTGCATGAACGAATCCCTCATTTACTTCAATTATGAACAATTCATGTTTTGTGTTTTCAAGCTACCATTAATTTAATGGTCACTGCGAATAACGTTGTAAGCGACATGAATGGAATATGTAAGTGGCAAAACTATAGGTTTGAAAAGATAGAAAAAAACTTCTTTAATGACGCATATACGGTTGTTGTTGTTGTTGTTGTAGCGGCTACAACAACTCCGCCCAGATCGGTTGGTATCTCAGGCGTTGTCGTCAAGCTCAACTAACGGTAGACCCAAGAAGCGTGCAGCCTCTATGGGGTCAGTCCACAAGGACAGAGGCGTTAGTTGTGTGGGATTGTCCGGGCATGCGAAGAGATGTTTCGAGTCATGGGGGGACTCTCCGCACGCCGGACATACGTTTGGCACATCTGTATCCAATCTGATCGGGTATAAGTTCAACCTGTTGCAGTAGCCAGAGCGTAGTTTGGCTATTGTGGTCCTCGTCTCCCGAGGCAGACGAAGCTCCGCCTCGTCAATGTCCGGTGGTTGTGTTCCTAGAACGGCATTCACAGGGCGGGAGTCTACATAACTTAAGACTGATTCCCTGTGAATGTCGTTCAGGGTCTGTGGGTAAGCAGTCGGGTCCAGAGGTTGCTTTATGTACCTCTGGACTTCGTCTGTTACTTCGTATAGATGCCTTCTAACATGCCTAGGCGAGGGCTCCTCTGCAAGCAATTGCCTGTTAGGGTGACCACGTCTGTGGCTCCCTGCCAGGAACTGCTTGCAGAGCATTGTATTGTGCTCCATGATTGGGAGCATTTTTGCCTCTTCATGTAGGTGGTGTTCGGGCGACATCAGAAGACATCCAGTCACTGTCCGTAGTGCGGTGTTTTGTACAGTCTGTAGCTTCATCCACTGAGTCCGACTAGTCCCAGGCGACCACACGGGCGCTGCATAATTCAGAACCGGCCGGCCAATTGCCTTGTATGTTGCCAACAACGTTTCTTTGTCTTTGCCCCAGGTGCTGCCGGCTAGCGAATTGAGGACCTTGTTGCGGCTCTGTACTCTGTTGACAATTGCGGTTGCGTGCGCAGAGAAAGAAAGCAAACTGTCGAAGGTGACTCCGAGGATTTTCGGGTTGTTCACCGTCGGAATTTGTTCGCCATCGACGTGCATACCCAATTGCAGTCTGACCTCTTTCGTCCAGGTGGTAAAAAGTGTTGCCGAGGATTGTGTCGGGGAGAGGGCCAGGCTCTTTTCAGTAAAGAAGCGAGAAAGTTCAGAGAGGTAACCGTTTACTTTGGAGCACAAGTCATCAATTCCACTTCCAGTCGCCATGATCGAACAATCGTCAGCGTAAAACTATGTTCATATTACAGCATAAATTACTTTGTTTCGATCAAATCACTTTACATAACTCAAGTGAGTTCAAACTTGCTTTCATGATTTCTATATACATTGCATTAGCATGTGTACGTATGAGTGTGTGGTTTGTACTTGATGTTAAACAAAATAAATGACAACACATTTTCTTCTTCGTTTGGTTCTTGATTTATGATAAATTATCTCATTTATACTTAATTTACTGACAGATTTTACAAGGCGAAATTACTTAGTTTGTGCTTAATTTATGCGTAAATTAAGATTGAGCTCTAAATCACGCCAATGTGAACATAGTTTTTGATATTATGGAGACACCCTCTGGTGGTTGAGGGAGTTTTGATATATAGTAGATAAACAGTAGTGGGGAGAGGACACCACCCTGTGGGACCGCCTGTTTAATTTTTCTTGGTTTGCTATGTTTGTCTCTAAATATCACCGACGAGTGTCCGACGTTTGAGTCCCTGTGGGAGAGGAAGACTCAATGTCCTCTAGTAGCATGGAATAGCATACGGTGTCATACGCCTTTGACAAATCCAGCGCTACTAGGACCGTTCTCTCACAGGGACGGTTTCGGTTTAGACCACGAGTTATCTGAGTGTTTATGGCGTTAAGTGCTGTTGTTATGCCGTGCACTTTACGGAAACCATGCTGATGCATCGCTGGTAGAGCTTGGAAAACATCGATTTTTGGAAACATCGATGTTTGAACCCATCGATGTTCCCGATGTTTTCAGGCGAAAACATCGATGCATCGATACAATCGAAGTTTTCAATAAAAAATTACAAAAATTCGTTTATTGATGAGATCTTTCGAAATATGTATGTACATACATATATCAATTTATAAACTAATATTTAAGGAACTTTCAGTTGGTTAGAGATCACAATTTTACTTAAAAATATCATAATTACGATGTAAAAATAGTAGCTTGTCGACAATTGTAGACTTGAGTGCGAATCTATGATCCGATATCAACTGTCCTGCCTTGCTGAACATACGCCCGGATTCGCACGACGTTGCAGGCACATACATATATTTTTAAGATATGTTTTTAAGCACTTCTTCGTCAGTATTCTGAAAAATATATTAAATATGTAAACTGTGACTATTACAGTCAGTTGAATATTATAATGGGTATTACCTTCCAATAATTTAAAATAAAATATTTTAAGAATATTAATAGTTCTCCCTTTTGCAGAATAGATGTAAAATAAGTTAACCTATGCATTTGCATCAGTGAATAGCGTACATTGTCAATAATATATTTAATATATAAAAAGCACCAACATTTAGATACATACATACATATGTACATACATACATATATACGTAATGTTCATTTATGACATTGCTCAGATCTAAACTTACCTTTAAGGTATTTGTCCATATCTCGCAGTACCCACTTTCACACCACCGAACCACCGCTGTAATACGTTTTTTAAAATATATTCT
>JAPVRG010243465.1:9279-19517 GCA_029783565.1 Rhagoletis cerasi
TACATAAATACATGCGAGTACAAACGAGATATAATCGCTGACTTGTGAAAAGGATGCGCACAAAAAGCAGTGAGAAAAGGAACGAAAAATTGCTTGCAACCAAAAATACATTAAGCATGCGCGCTAAGCTATAAAAGCAGCATTGAATAGGTGCAATAAATATTCGAAAAAAAACAGACACACAGAAAAATGCTATAAAACAACAACGAAGCGTAGCGTGGAATACAAAAACAATGGTAGCAGCAAGGAAATGATCACTAACAGAACAATGTGAGAGAAAAAAATGTGTATACTAACACCGATGCGCTAAAAGTGCCGTAATGTAGTGGAAGGTTTTATTAAATGTTTAACATAAAAATTACAAAAGTAAATACATTGGAAAGCGAAAATTTTAAAGCCATAAAAAGTACTCACGCCGAGGTTTTCAAGAGTCGATTTTCTAAATTTTCAATAGATATTTTTTTAATTTTTTCAAAACATTCAAACTCATACAAAAGTCTGCCTGGCGCTAGGAACTCAAGTGCTAGGTTAGATTAAGATGGTTGTAACTTCTCAAAGGACTCAGTTAGACCGCGAACATCAAGCTAGAAACATTCAAACTCATACAAAGGACTGCCTGGCACTTGGTGTTGCCTGACCTAGAACGAAGTTTTGCAGGCGGCAGATGTTAGTCCCGGCGAGCTCCTCCGGACTAGTCAGAAAGTACGAAACCGAGTGCCTAAGCCGCAATCTCGCAAAAGCTAGGCGATCTAAGAGGAAGTGTTTCGATGATGATTCCACCTCGTCGTCCTCCATGCAGCTGCGAGACAAAAGGGGTCCGATAAGATATCCCGGTCAGTACACCTACCAGATCCCTAAACTCTCCCCAGTCCATCCTCAATCAGAATGGCCTCACAGTAGCACAAACACTGGTTTCCCCTAGCGTTTGCTGGCTGGATCCGATCCACGATAGACCAGACATTAACCATCTTGGAAAATATCCATCAAAGGCGGTATCCACGAGTAACTAGTACGGCTGTGGACGTTGAGCAAAGCCATCAGCTCAGCTAGAAACGGAACGGACCGCTCCGACTCGTTTGATATCAAACAAGGTTTCAGAAAAGCCGAATCCGTATTGTGTGACTTCTATAATCGGATTCTGAAGCAGATAATGAGAGGTGCAGAACTAAATCCCAAAAGTGATTGACGGTAGCGACGAGTATTAACATCATCGGCCTTAATAACCGCTCCGTTTGTTCTGCCTTGAAAGAGGACATGGCGAAGTGCCTTCCGGAGTCGCTTGTTCGAATCCCAAGAACTCGATGAAGAAGTCTGATGTGGAGATGTTGTAATCTCTGTAATAGCAGTTATAACTTCTACCGTATGTAAATTATTGTTGTTTTTCCACAAAAAATTTACATTAAAAAAGCGGCCTCAAGCTCAATAAAAATTTTAATAAATTTCCTTTTTTTTTCCGAAACGTTGAGTATTTCTCGGCCCTCTTCACCATGTTTTGGGACTTTTTCGGGATGGTTCATTTTTTTTTAGAAGATCACTGACATCTTTTGCTTTATATTCTAAACGGGGTTTCGAGATTAGGTTTTTTTCGGGACTTTTCGGAACCTTCTGGGCATTTTCCTCGCCAGTATTTTTTCGGGACACTTCGAAAATTTTTTAGACTTTCGGTATCTTCCAGTATTTTTGGGACTTTCCGAGACACCACGTGTTATATTCTTTCGGAATTTTTTTAAATTTTTTTTGGGACAAATTCTGAATTTTTTCGAGAATTTTTGGGATTCTTTGTGCTTTTTTGAGAGATTTTTAGGAATATTTTCGGTATACCTTGTATTTATTTTTTGGTACCTTTCGGCATTTTTTCGGGACCTTTCGATATTTTTTCATTGCATTACGGAATTTTTTCGCAATTTTTCGGGACTCTTCGTGTTTTATTTTTGGGTAATTTTCGGGGTTTTTTAATTTTTTCGTGCACCGTTCTTAATTTTTTCGGGAATTTTTCGTACTCTTCGTGCTTTATTTTTCGCGATTTTTTAAACATTTGGGACTTTTCGGGACCCCTCGTGTCTAATTTTTTGGGGATTTTTTTGGGATTTTTTTTTAATTTTTCAGGACTCTTCGTGTTTTATTTTTCATTACGGGGCTTTTTAATTTTTTTGGGCAGCGCTCTTGATTTTTTCGGGAATTTTTGGGATTCCTCGTGCTTTACTTTTCGCGATTTTTTGAAACTATTTGGGACTTATCGGGACACCTCGTGTTTTATTTTCGGGATTTGTCGGAATTTTTTTTTGCAATTTTTCGGCACTATTCGTATTTTATTTTTCGGTCCCTTTCGGGGCTATTTCAGTTTTTTGAGTATCGTTCTTGATATTTTTGCGAATTTTTGGGATTTTTCGTACTTTATTTAAAAATTTTTTGAAACTATTTGGACCTTTCCGGGACACCTCGTGTTTTATTTTTCGGGATTTTTCGGAATTTTTTTTGCAATTTTTCGGGACTTTTCTTATTCAAGATTTTTTGAAACTTTTTGGCACTTTGCGGGACACCTCGATTTTTTGTTCGGTACCTTTCGGGATTTTTGCGCGACCATCCGGTATTTTTTTATGGTCACTCCAGCAACATTCCACAAAACTCCATGGGGAATTTGTATGCTACTACAGCAATAACAACAAGTTAGACGAAAGCCAGCTGTTTAGAGTACTTTAAACCTAAAAGTATGCAACAAGTAAATAAACCAGCGACTTTATGTTACTTTTTGGAGCATTGCAATGCAAGTTTTTTAATACATCACATTTAGTTCTTTTGGAGGATTTGCCAAAGCTAAAAAAATTAACGTTAGAAACGAATTAAAAATTTATATTTACTCAGTCTCTGTGCTAGTCAAGCCCAAAAAATTGTAATAATTTTAATTGTTTCCCAATTTTTGCGCGCAACTTTCTGTGTCACTTGTTCATCTTCTGCGCGTGCCATATTTCTTTCTTGAGACCATAATTTGTCAGAAGCCACCAGCAACAAAAAAAAAAACAAAATTACGAATAAAAAAGAACACCAACTGAGCAGTGGCATTATCCTGCAAAGAGTATCTTTTTTACGGTCGCCAGCACACGCGCCATTCATTTGCAAATCAGCTAAAAGGTCAAGATTTTTTTTTTGAATAAAAATATAGCAAAAAAAAAGTTGAGGAAAAAGGACTGACGAAGAATACATAGTATGAAAAAGGTATATCAAACAAAGAAAAAAGGTATACCAAACAAACAAAACATGAAACCGAGAAAAAAGGGCCATAAAAGTGTAACTAGTATGAAAAAATGTATGCGAAACCAAAGCCCAAGCCACACATATCCTTCGATTATTTGCAACTTTTCGCTTTTGCCCTGTTTTTTTTTTTTTTGTTTGTTGGCTGTCCCGCTTCAATCGCTACTTATTGGCGCTCTCTAACGCACTTTGTGAAAATATTTAAATTCATGCTTAGATATGGGCATGCCTTCACATAATTTACTCAGCAGCTTCCTCGTACTCTTACCGCTCATTCAACGAACTGTCATTCAGTCCATCAACCACTCATTCATTCCTTTATTCACTCCGCTAGTTTACATTGCGGTTAGCGAACCCTTCTGCAGCTGCCATACAGCTGTGTACGTATATACATAGATTGAGCTGACGCCGCTGACGACGACGACGTTTTTCGAAACCCTACTTTCAAACTCAATAAGCCAAAACTGTCACACGCCCCGCTGTGTGCGTATCGCCTTACAGCCATGCCTAACTATCGTCCCGAAATTGGAGCGCTAGCGTTGCGTTTTCGAACACCAACGAGTGCCAGCGCGTGCAATACCTAAATAAACGCGCTGTAATTTTTGACGTTTTCTCATTTACTCTTATTTTTGTTATCGTTTCTTTCACTTTTTGTTCTCTTCCTTTCGGTATTTTTTTCGCACCCAACTTCAATACGTAACACGCTGTGAAAAATGAAAGAGAATGACGCACCAATTTAGGGACGGCAGTATTATTATTATTATTATTATTATTATTATTATTATTATTATTATTATTATTATTATTATTATTATTATTATTATTATTATTACGTCGGGTATGCTTGCGCTGCGCCCTAAAAGATCTATTGCGCTAAACCCTAATTGTAGTCACTCCAACCTTAGGCTATTTAAGAAATTAAGCACATTGGAGGGTGCCGTGTTCCAAATCTTGGATGGAGAAAATAATCGTCCCCCAAGGTGTATCAGTATGCGATTCATGATGTGGGCAGTCACACAGAATGTGCTCTGAGGTTTCCTCCACCAGCCCACAGAACCTGCAGTCCGTCTCTACAGAAACCTCATTTTGTTCAGATGGTATCTTAACTTGCAGTGTCCTGTCAAGTAGCCTGTAAGAGTTCTAAAACCCTCCGGGCTGAGTTCAAGGAGTATTTCTGAGTTCCTCCTGCAGGAGTTATGCATTTCTTTGATTGTCTCATTCCCTTACGCCAGTGGGCAGCAATCTGAGATTCTTTCTCCCAACTCCTAAGCAGCTCTGCAGTGTATCCTCCTTTAGATGTACCGCAGAAAGGCTCGGGACCATACATGCGCGTTTGGGCTCCACGTTTTGCGAGATAGTCAGCTCTTTCGTTGCCTTCAAACCCTTCATGCCCAGGGACCCACCACAGCGTAACTCTATTATGGGCTTCTAGGCTATTCAGAAAAGTTGTACAACTGTCCACAAGCCTTCATGTCGTTCTGAATGAGTCTAAGGCCTTTAGTGCTCTCTGAATATCTGACATAATATTTATTCTGGCCCCATTTGTATTTCTCCGAAGACATTCTCGAACACAGACTTCAATTGCGAAGACTTCCGCCTGGAATATGGTTGGGTATGAGCCCATTGGCAAACTTTTCTGGAACCTTGGTCCAAGCACGCCTGCCCAAGTATTCCCGTCTTCCATCTTTGAACCATCGGTATACCATACTTGGGACTATGTGTCAATCATAGATGTTATCGCTTTACAGCAGTCCCTTTCAGGAATTCTGACCTTGTAGGGCTTGTCAAAGGATAATTTCGGTAGCATGATATCAGTGAACTTGATGGAGGGATCATCCAGAAAGGCTGAGAACCTCCAAGTGACTCCCAAAGATCCCCTTCTTCATGCTGATTACATTAGGCAGCCGTAGGGCGCTCCTGCAGGTATCCTTTTCTATCAGAATAGACAGAGGACGGAATGCCTGTAATTATACCGAGGGCATCCGTTGGACAGGTGCGCATAGCTCCTGTGATGGCCAAACAGATCAAGCGGTGTAGCTTGCTCAAAGTGGCACCCGCACTTGCTTGCTTTGATTTTGGCCACCAGGCCAGTGCCGCATATGTGACAAGGGGTTTCACGACCGTACTAAAATACCAATACGTTAGTTTGAGTGATATTGACCAAGGCATAAAACGCCCTTGTAGAATTGTTGGTAAGGAGATGTGAGTTCCAATTGAGCCGTTTTTAGAGAGGTATCCCTAGATACTTCGCCTCTTCTGAGAACTCAATTTCTGTCCCAGCGAAGGTGGGTTTAGTTAAGTTGACTTTACTTCTTTTGGTAAATGGGACAATGGTGACCTTCAGTGGGTTTATTGACAATCCCTTTGAAGCACACCAGTAAACGACAGTAAATAAATAACGCGGCGGCAACGCCGAGCGGTTGGAAAATGCGATTTTGACAAAGCGTTAGGAAGTGAAGTTGGCTGCCGAAAGCGGCGCAACTATCATTTTAGTATATCACACAAACAAACCTATGCTCATTGTTGCTGTTATCATACTTTGGCGTTAACGCTAAGCGGCGAAAAACGCTCTGCCCAACGCTTTTATTTAGCTATGGCTGTTACTGTTCAGTGCATATGTATGTATTTTCATATCTACACATTACTTTCTTCAATTTACCCCAAAGCATATGCCGATTTTTTTTTCACTCTACACATTTTCTTTGCTAATAAAAATTAAGATTGATGTAAATTAGGCCGGCTCATGCATGACATTTCTTCGATTAAACTCGCGATTCTTTTCGAACTTTTTTTCCCAACCAACAAGAGTTTGCTTCTTGCCTATCGAGTTGCTTAGCACGCATTTTTCCAACAGCATTTGAAATTTTTTTGCTACTTTTTTCTGGTATCATTTTTTATTTCGCTGACATTTCTGAGCATTGATATCCAATTAAGTCCTTTTAGCATATCACTTGCATATCGACTGGGGGTAGCTCGAAGTTTCCACAGAAGAATGTTTATCTCAGTTTACTTTTGATTAATTAAAAAATATGCCTGCTGTCAGAATTGATTGAAATTTTATGTTAAATGTCAACGCACTTGACACAGTTACCAACAAAGCAAAGTAAAAAAAAAAACGCTGCCTATAATTATCAAAATTCATAGGTACAACGAATGTCTACCTTGCCTTTCCTCAGCCTCCTTGCGCTGCTTGCCCTTTTTCACACATCCTTCTCTGTTGTGTTGCATCTTTTTTGTTTAGCTTGAGTGTTGTTTATTTGACACATTAAAGCCAAGAGGGTTAATTAAACCAGTTTGAACTTTCCCTTTCCCTCAACCGCTCAGCTCGATCTGCGTTTTACATAGCTCCTCAACATACGTATCTGCTCTACATACCTCCTCTATGTACCTGTCGTGAAATTTTTAATGAACCATCAACTAGTTTGACATAGCAGGACACATTTGTTTATTAGCTCGCTGCGCTGCCCTGCGTTGCGCTGCTCTCCGATTTGCTTTTACCTACCCAAATTTTAATGCATTTCAAATTAGACTTATCTACACAATTCGGCACTTTGTTTTGTTGTATTTTGACCTTTTTCACAATGAAATGTCATGTTTGCTTTTTTGTGTTTTTTTCACAGTTTTGTCCTATTTATTCAGCAGGTTTCTGCGCTCTTCTTTCCAAGTGCTTATTGTTGTTCTGCCACTTGGAAGAATCTGATTATTAATTTTTTTTTTCACTGATCTCGCTGACATAAGGAGCTTTATGGCGTTTCTTCGCACTTTGCAGTTTCCCACGATTTCTAAGCAGAAAATGAGCACACGGTTCAAAATTACAAGCCGCGGAAAATGAAGCTCAAATGCTTTCTTGTACTCAACTCATTTAAAAGAGCCTCAGAAATAATACTCGCACTAACTATGCCTGGTACACTGATGGCTCAATGACCGAAGAGGGTACCGGGGTAGGTTTAGTTGGACCGAGGTTTAGATACTCGGAACCCATGAGAAAACATATGTCTATTTTCCAGGCTGAAACATACGCCAGAGAAAGATGCGCGAAATCAGCCAAGCGGCTATCAAGGCGCTCAGATATCACCAGGTAACCTTCAAACTGGTGATGGAGTACCTCAGTAAGCTGAATACTCTTGGCCAATCAAGTTGCGGTTCTCTGGATTCTGGAACATATTGGTATTAAAAGAAACGAGATCGGCGATAAACTGGCGAAGAAAGGTGCATCAACCCGGCCTAGAGCCCTTCTGTGGTTTGAGAAAAGGGGCATTTCTGCCCTTGTTCGGTTAGAGGAAGAGACTCAAAGAAAACGTTACTGGCATAATCTACCCGGTCTAGAGCAGTCCAAAGCACTTTAAGGAACATATAACCTAAAACACTTCAAGGAATGTATGAGCTTATCAAAGATTAACTTAAGAATTGTTACAGGAATCCTGACAGGACATTGCAAGCTGAACTATCACCTGACTAAACTGGGGCTTCACTCGCATGAGCGATGCAGGTTTTGCAGGATGGATAATGAGACTGCACAGCATATTTTAGAAGAATGTCCTGCACTGATGCACAAACGCAAAAGTCACCTTGGTGAACATCTGATAACCCAAGGTGAAGTGAAATCCGTGGACTTAGGCTCTATACTAAAGTTTCTCTCGCATACTGGATTAATAGACACACTATAAATCCAAGAAGGGGGTGCAATATATGGTAAGGTCACAGTGCTTTAACCCCATCAACAATAATAATAATAAAAACTTCAACTAGAATACTTTATTAAAATTTGACGTTCTCAGGTTAACTGCACACTCGAGTTGCAGCTCAACTTATTTAACCGAGATAATGGACTTGGGACTGAAGAGATTTTCCTTGACCGCTGTGGTGTAGTGGTAAGCAGTGCGCGCTTCCGCTCCGCAGGCCTGGGTTCAAGCCCTGGTCAAAGCAACATCGCAAAAAAATTTAGAAAAAAGGTTATTTCTTAACAGCGCACAGTGGCCGATTTGCCTGATCTAGCGTAAGAAAATTAATAACTTAAAAAATAATAAAGTTTTCTACCAAATGATAATTTTTTTGGAACAGTAACCTAATAAGGAACCAAATTTTAAACTTTGTTTGAAAATTTTTTTTAATTTTTTTTTTTTAAATTTTATAATTTTTTTTTTAATTTTTTTAATTTGTTTTTTTTTTTAATTATTCAATTATTCAGCGTCAGTGCTCCAGTCTGAATCGGAGTTTTCTGATACTTTAGAAGCATCTAAAAGCAGATATTTCATCTCCCTATCCAAAAAAATGTCTTTATTGGAATGACGAGACGGGTTTTTGGATAAACTTGTTATTAAAGAATCTGAAGAAATTAATAAAGAGTTCATAAGATCCTCCATTGTATTTATGCGCGAAGTCGAAAATTTCTGAAATCTTTGTTCCTAGCTTCCAAGGCCTCTTCCGACATCATACCAATAGGAAGTGGTACACATTCAATTATATCAGCTCCGTGAATCAATATCTTATGAACCGAGCTAGGCATGTGGAACCATGGATATTCATTTACAAATATCTTTCCGGTTTGTAAGGCATACTCACGAAATGTGCAAATATGTTGTGCAATGTATGTATGTGCAAATACGTTGCGTGCCCCGAACTCCCATCGCATCCCCATTTATAAATGACAGTTGGGTGTTCATAATTCTTTTCATCAACAGATATTTGGCTGAATGCCTCCGGGTGGGCTTCAACAATTCTTTTAATTGTGTGATCCAGTAGTTCTTGCAAGGAAACTTCAGCACAACATTCTTCGGTTCTTTTTGCATCTGGATAACACATCTTTTTGGCGGCTAGCATAACATCGTATGTTGGGTATATATCACTATTGCGAGCTTTTGCACCAGATTGCATAAGTTGATATGAATGTTTGGTAAACCCTCCATCAATATAGAGAGCCAACGCTTCCTCTGGCGTATACTTGTTGATTTAATTCAAGATTTCTTTTTATTTTTGTAGACGCATCGGAATCAGTGCCTAGCATTGAAACAACTTGCGATGCACTCCGTTTTCCAACTTTGTATAAGCTGACGCGAGTCGCTGTCATTAGTTCATTGCATGTATTGCCTTGGACAAGTTTCGAAACTTTGGTGTTCTGATATTTGGCGTGGCAATCAGCAATTTCCTTTTGTTTTCTACCTGCTCCTTTTTGAGCATTTTGAGAAGAACATACAAGAACTAAGTCTTCGTCCAACCAAACTTTGTATTTATCCTCGAACCGTTTACAATTCTTATGGCATGCTCGCCACTTTGCAGTCACCCCTGTGCAAAAATTTGTCATTTGTTTAATAATTAAATTGTACTCCTCCTCAGTGCAGTTTGATTTCTCAATAACATTCGAAAAAACATACCCCATCAGTGCCGACAATTTTTTTAGCGTCTTTTTCACCGTACCATACTGAAAAAAGGGAGCGTTTGGAGACCGACATGGTGCCTAAAAATTAAAACAGAGTCAGAAGACGCGAGTCGACGCAGCAGATGTTAGACATTTCACAAAGTAGACAAAAGATATTAACATACAACAACAGTCTCTTTACCTCGAAATACCTCCGAAATAAGTTTTGCTTTACAGAAGTTCAAGTTCGGTCGCAAAAAAGGAGTTAACAATGTTGTTGAATTCTACCACAATTTTCTACCATAACATATATTGCACAAGTCACGAAACACTTTTTTTTTAACTACATACCTTTAACTATTACAAAAACCAAAACAAACAATTTAGGAATAAGATTCTTCACAATTTTCCAGCACAATCTGCACACATGTAAAAAGGCGGCAAAATGTTTTTGTCACAGCTGTTTTAACATAGGTTGTGTTTGAAAGCTCACAGTTGATCAATTAAAGCAAATTCATCAATTTGGAAATTATCGATTTACTAAATGAGCAGTTAGTTATCGGCTGGAAATCAAATTTGAGTAGATTTTGAACGTCGAAAATTTTGATTTTCTTACGCTAGATCACTGATTTCA
>JAPVRG010243473.1:0-51297 GCA_029783565.1 Rhagoletis cerasi
ACAACCAATATTTATCGAGTTATGATGTGATAAACAATGGCTTACGGCGAGACACCTAATATTTTTGGTGTTATATAACTTTTGCAAATTTTATTTTTTTTTACATTCCTCGCGTTTTGCCATATCTTAGAGGTATTTCTACATTATACTCAGTTTATATCAAAATCTAAAAAAAAAATCGTAATTTTCATTGAAATAGCTTGGAATGCCTCATAAGCATTTACCATCAATAAAATCTGAAAAGTTTTCTCATTCTACAAAATTATTATCGAGTATAGTCACCTTCTCGGTTTCGTAAATAGTTTTTTTTTAATTCCATACACCACACCCTACCATCCCTTCAATGTGTAGAATAACCGATGAGAACTCATTTTCGTGATTTCGGTTTCTTGTAAGCTTTTCCTGAGTCTGTATTGCAGTGCTGTTTGTTGCGTACTTATCTTACGTATACTATACAGGAGAAATCATTGACTCAGTCTTGATGCTTACTAATGAAGCAAACAAAAAAACAAAAAAATTTCAAAGAATTCTTATTTTACTTTTTAAGGAAATTCCCGGCTTTTGCGTTGATCCATTTTTTTTATTTTCCAATGATTAAAACTTCTATGCTCCTAATGAGCTAAACATTAAGTAACAAAGTAATTCATTTGAAAGTACATAACTACTTGTGGTATAAGTACCAAAAATTGATTAATTCAAGAAATTTTAAAATTTGTATTTGTGTTCAGTGTAAATTTAAACCCGCCTATTACATAATCTTTAATTTAATAATGGGTGTAGGGAATACTATAATTTTAAATTAAAAACAAAAAGATTAAATTTTTAATTGACAAGAAGTTGCGCTTAATTATTCGTATGCAGCTTTTTTGAAAATTTTCTTAGTAGATACTCGTAAAAAGTTACTTACTCATAAAAACTAAAAACAGCAGTGGTAAGTAGATTGCGGATAACAAAAAATTAAACGATATCAGTTTAATTTGTTTCTTTCGAAAACAGTTTTCGATTAGTCGAACCCTTGAGTTCAGAAACGAATCGCCGCTAAACTGTGAAAATAAAAGGAAAATATATACGAATAACCTAATAGCCATTAGCTTAGGAGTAAGCTAAATAAATTTGAGTATAAATACAATCTTGTCTTTTAAATTCTCGATCGGTGGAAAAATTAGAGCAAATTTTAAATATGTAGGTCGGCCTGTCAAACCATTCGTATTTGGTGCAGCTGTTACATAAACGCTCGCTGCTTATGGTTAACATTTATTCGCTTGCTGCAACATTTCCGAATCTCTCGCAGCTACGCAAATAAATACATATAAAGTTCAGACTTACTCTTCTCTAGAAATACTAACTCGTTCTTAAATGAATTGCAGATTATAAGGCAGTTTATACAAACGTTTCTGGTAAGTGCGAACTCAACGAGAAAAATGGAAAAATGAGAACGATTAAAATTATAAGCAAGAGTTTGCTTGATTACCAATATTGTATAACAATACACAAATTTATGATCATCTTATGACAATTTTAAAAGATATTTTACCATTTAATAGGGTATATATCTTATATGTATGAAAATCTAATTAAAAATTCATGTTAACTATATCTTCATTGTTGAAAATACACACATATACTTAGATTAGTTGTATGTAATAGAATAATCTGTACTTTTTTATAAATACTCACACCTATACATATACTAATATAAACTTACATATGCATTTTATTATTTTATCTGGATAAGCTTAAATAACTACGTAAATACTACTTTTATACGAGTATAGATTACTTTATTCCATACTTCCGATAGCAAACCACGCATTCACAATAAAAGTTGGTTTCTTCGCAAAAACAAAGGATTCAAAGGGCGAAATAAAACCAATAGTACACGTTAGTGCAACTTGGCTATCGCTGTACACGTATAATATATTGCCCACCCATTTTTCTACGTGATACTTCATACCAATAAGTCTCACAAACACATCCCTTGATGAGTAGGAAATTGTATTTCAACAAAGACTGTGCAGTATCCCAGACCTGGTTCCGATCGAACAAATTACACTAGTTTACACGAAAAACTAACCTTTGTAAAAAAGTATTTTCTAGGCTCACTTTGGGTCGCTGAATATGAAAACGAAACCCATTTTTTTTTTTTGTCAAAGAAGCGTTTTCGAAATTTTTTCGAAAAACGTGTTTTTTGGTACCTTTCGCAGTTATTTGTCAATATCTTTTGAAAAAATTATCTAATCGACGCAGGCAACCTACCGTTCGAAAGGTATTGATGCGCTCTTTGCAAAAATATTTAACCTGTGCATATTTAAATAAAAATTATTACTGTTACTAGCGACCAAAATCGAAAAAAGTGGAATTTTCTATCATTTTTGAAAAGCACACATTTTTAGATGCTTATTTTTAATAACAAAAATTGTTTAAAATTTTTTTTTTTCAAACTTGTGTAAAAGATAAATCATTATAGTATATTTTGAGTTCAAGATGATCCAAATCGGAGAAGAAATTTAGATTTTATGGAGTACTGAATAAAAATTCTAACTTAGTATTTTTCATAAAATTACACTTTTGGTCGGAAATTGATATATTTTTTTAATTTTTTATTTTTTATTTTTTTCTTACTGCTGGACGCAAATTCGAGACGACTCGAACCAACACAAACGAAAGAATTTAAGGGGAAAAGTTATATATTTTTGGAAAGCGCGCATCAATACCTTTCGAACGGTAGGTTGCCTGCGTTGATTAGATAATGTTTTCAAAAGATATTGGCAAATAACTGCGAATCCTGCCTGTTAGATTCCATTTTTGCTTTTCAAACTAGAGCTCATACGCATTCTGTTTAGTACAAAAATGCACAAATGCATGTTGAACATAAGAGAAAAAGAGTATTTTTTTTGTCGTTAAAAGAACAGAAATATATCTTACATTCTCACATATCAATTTTTAGCCTGTAGGTAAAGTTTAACTTCAAATAAACTTTCATTCTTTTTGTTGGTACGACACCCAGTAGGACTAAGGTTCGATCCCTGTTTCGAGAAACATTTGAAAAAAAAAAAATATCAAACATCAAAGCATCAATTGTTAAATTGAACCAGAAAATATAAATTTGTCTGCCAAAAGTATCGCTGCTATAAGAAATGCTATTCGAGTTGTCTTCGATTCGGATTTAAAAAAAAAAATTCACAAGCAAATTTTTCGGTATGTTACAGTACCACTTTCGAAGTGAATGCAGGGTGTAAGCTTAGGAAATACTAAGAAACCTAAACTAATTAGTAATATATTTTACACAACTATTATATTCATGCATACATATTTACATAGATTTATATATTTACAATACAGAGATATTAGAACACTACAAAACAGGTCTAGATGTTATTGATTTGGCAATTAGATTGAAAGTTCCAATGTTGCGGAAAATTTACTAAACCAATATACTACATATATCTATCAAATTTTAGTTGGTTAAAAACGCTTGCGAGTTCATTAAATATTTATTTACATATGTATGTAGCTAGTGAATGCGTTCATCATAATTACATACACCCCATAAAGTATTTCTATTTACATATTTACATATAAGCATATTTACATGTGCTTTCATGCGTTTTGGAGATTGCGCAATATTCCTTGCTAATAAAATGTTTCCATAAAAGAACCCTGCGCCCCATCGCCTGCTAGTTCATATACTCGTATCCAATTGCTTAGTTGCTAAATTAAATTTACACAACAATACCGCTTTTCCCGCTCAAAAAAACCAAATTCGTGTACTTTGTGTACCTGTGTACTTCCACCTGTGTTCGCGTTTCTCGTACAAAATTTGTTTGTTAAAAAAAATTAAATATATGTTGAAAATACACCTTTAAAATTTAGAAAAACTTCAATTGATATTAATGAAAAACTTTTCTATTTATTTCTTCTTTTTGCAACAACAACCAAACTGTCTGAATCTGTCAAAATCCGCAAAACTAAATTCGAAATAAAAATTCGAAATCACTTAAAAAATCAAAATACAAAAAAATTTAATTGCATAAAAATACTCACTTGCACGAAATTGTTTGGAACGAAATGATACCCACCATATACTGTACTACATACAAACTAAATAAAAATAAAAATAAAAATAAAAAACAAAAACGTATATGTATCTAACGAAAAACCTGTTAAACTTTCAAACTCATATCAATCGCTGCAATGCTGCATCCTCTCTACACTCCACTGCAACTGCAACCGCAACCGTTGTGTACGTTAAATGTATGATGTTTTGTGGCAACTTGAAATTAACCAAAAAATACCAAAAAAAATGCATATTTCATTGACTGCAAATCGTACGAAAACTATCTATGCCGTAACATTTACTATATATACTACATATATACCTACTATATATAACTGCATATAAATGTACTCATATGTATGTGAATGTGTTTTGAATGCTGTCTTCTAACATTCATTGCCCAAAAAAAACTTACAAAACAAAAATTATAAAAAAAAAACACGAAAACGCAAAATTTGCAAATGAAAATATAAATTGACAACAAAACACAAACATTTGCTAAAAAAATTAAACTCACATCAATACACATTGCATCGCAATTCGAAAATTAAAATTCGAAAAAAATAATAATGAATATGCAATTTTCTACAACAACAACATCACCAACAACTACAACGACATGCGAAACTGGTATATATCTATGAAATGAAATTCAAATCGGAACATAAATATCAATTAATTAATAAATATAATGCCAAATCAATGATAATACAAATTTGTTTCCATACATATTCTGCAGGATGTAAGTAAAAACTAAAACAAGAACAAAAGTTATTATTATACCCGTTTCTTATATTTAAAAATTTCCAAAAATTCCAATACATCTTTATCCGCTGTAAAATAGTAAAGTTTTCTATGATGATGAATATTGTTTTGTTGCAAAAAATTTTAGATTTTGCTCACACTTACTTCCCAATATGTATTCCTATATA
This sequence comes from Rhagoletis cerasi, assembly GCA_029783565.1. NCBI lineage: Eukaryota > Metazoa > Arthropoda > Insecta > Diptera > Tephritidae > Rhagoletis > Rhagoletis cerasi. The sequence continues at coordinate 4,990 of JAPVRG010243473.1, forward strand.
AATTTTCTTAAACTATTTAAAACCATTTAATGATAGATTATGGTTCCATACCTAGTATTTTAAAATGCTGCTAAAACCATTTAGTTTTATTTATTAAAACCTTAGAAAAGCTCAAAGCTCTTTTAACTATAATACTACTTATGTGTTTATAATAAATTTTCAACCGCGTTTAGCTGAAAGCATATACTTTTAGTTGAGTTAGCTAGATACTGACGTACATAAATAAAAAATCATAAAACTACATACATACATATGTATATGAACCTATTAGCTTAGATTTAAGTATACAAATTTGTAAATGGCTTCGTACTAGAACACACTCGTAGAAAACTACAAGAAACCCATTTTTCTAGTATAGCAAGTACCCATACATTAGCGATGCTCTAACCCAGTGCCGCTCAAAACGTGGTATGTGGCAAAGCTTTTTTAAGTTTTCTATAAATTGTGTAATGACGCCCTTCTACCCGCAAATACTCTACACCAGTCACCATCAAAACATATCTTATGGAAGAAGCTTTTTAGAGCTTTCAAAATTAATATTTTATACACTGAGTGCAGGAAAAAAGTTATCGCTGATCATCACTTCTCTAAAATTAGGTTACAAATAGAGCTTTTCTTAGAGCGACAGCTTTATCCGCTGTTCGTTTTTATATAATTTAGAGAAGGCTTAAAAAGCTTTACTGACGTTACGACCAATATGTGCATAGAATAAAAGCTCTCTGTGATTGCCACCGTTTCAAAGTAGAATACAAAAAGAGCTTTTCTTTAACTTGTTATAGATTTTATAAGATTAATTGTAGTTTTATCCGGTGCTCGTTTCTATGTAACTCATTCGAAAGCTTGGCAGGCGCGCCTTCATAGGAAGTGACCAACGTTTGTACGTATCCCGCGGTATAAGTTTTTTAAGCTTTCACCGGTGGCATATATAGACTTTTTTAGAGTAAAAATACCATCTTCAAATTAATCTGACTCAGAAAAAAAAACGGTAGATAGCTATTTGAGATACTTGCTGCTTCACAATCCATCGACTAAAAATAACGAGTCCAATTACATAAATGAAATTCCTTCTGTAGTGAAATGTGGTCCTTTTTTTTCCTAATAGTTGATAATTCTTCCCGATTTATATGTTTATCCGGATATATATCTAATGATATTGAACTGATTTGACTTAAGCACACATATATAGTATTTCGAGCTATTTGCTCGTAAAAACATTTCTCCGTCCCTACCTCCTCCCTTCCACGAACTTATAGACCTCCTCAGTATATGGACCCTAATTATGTGTCTCTAAATAAGCGAAGTATCGGGAAAGTTAGACGCATTAATTTGTATTCATAAAATATAAAATTCATAATTATTTTTAAACATCACAACAAACTTGCGGCTCTGTCTGCATCGAACTACAAAAGCTTAAGATTTGTAAGCTTATTCATTCGAAAAGCTCCAGTTATAAATCAACTCTGTACACAAATGAGTTTGCATGTACTTTTCTAAATATTTGAAGACACTTTTTCTGTTAAAAGGAAACCGCAAACAAACAAAAATATGTTGCGCGGCTTTCACCCTTACGAATGTTTTCACTCAAACGAAAGCTTACACTTATTGTTTCGCCGAAGCAGTGAAGGGCACACGTGAAGTTCTTTTTAAGCTTTTTATACTGTTTATATAGATTTGCAGATTAGCAGCACCCTCTGCTCAACATTGTGTTAAAGTACAGCACTCTATTTAGAGCTTTTTTCAACTTTAATTTAAATTGGAACATACCAGTTTCTTATTTGCCTCCGAACTACTTCTCTGTCGCTTAACTACTCTACGCTTTGACTGTATATTGCGCACTTCCTATCGAATGACTAAGAATTTGCCAACTGGCATTTCCTTATTTTGTTTATTGATTGATTAACTCACAAGATATGAGCATACACTACTTTCTATTAGTTAATTTGCCGCATTTTAGATCGAAATTTTCAAAATTCTGTGGTTAATTGATAATGGAAAATATCTCAAAATCTATTATAGATTCGAGAGACTACATAAATCTCAAGATTTCCAAAATATTTGTTTAACAAAATAGTCATAAGTTTGCCGGCTGTCCTACCTGCATATAATACTTTCTCTCTCCCCTATACTACATAATAATATTGATAGTACCTTTAAACGCATTTCCCCTGATTCTATATAGAATATTTATGTATTATGCTAGTTTTAAACAATAGTTTCGCCATTTTATATTACAAAATACCCTACTTAAGTCTTTGTTTATATCCTAAATGTTGTACATATGTGCCTAACAGTGCCTACTCTTATTGCTAATACTTCAGATTACTCTGCAATTGTATGTTTTTTTTTTTTGAATATATTGTACTTGTATATACATAATATTTATCATCTTAAGAGTCGACGTTGTTAAGTACAACCGCCAGGAAAGCAGCTCCGCATCATCGCCACACTGCAAGGCATGCAATCGAAGCTACATAGAATTGCAGGCTAAATCGCCAGGGTTGCATGCGTGCAGCGTGTGACGCCAAACGAAGCCACTGCGAGGCGGTACACGTCGTGCCACCGACGCCAGGGTATTCCATTGCGCATGCGCAACTTATCTACTCGTAGCTACATACATATGTATGTATATATGTTGGAGTATGTAAATATCAGTTGGACGCATGCGCGGGGCATGCGCCGAGCGTCTGTGCGTAAAATATTTTGGTCAAAGACGCAATGCTTATCACCCCCCATTTATCTATGGAAATACTCGTACATAGGTGTGCATGTGATAGCATTTGCGGGCGCAAGTTTGTAACAGACAGTACATTGACTGACTAACGGACTTGTTAATTGGTATGAACTCTGGTACGTGTACGAAACAAGCAAACGATAACTGAATTGAATTCTTAGATAGAAAAGAAAAGTTAGAAATTTTTAAAAACCAAATATTAATGCAACTGTAGGTATTGTACAATACAACACATTTTTGAAAGCTTTTTTCTAAACTATTCTTTACATCTTTCTTCAAACATCCACTCTATTGGCTTCTTATTGTCTATTGAGTTTTTTTATTATTTGGAATTTTGAAATTTCACTAATTAACATCTACAAAAACCAATGATTAACGGTGAATGAAATTTAAAAAAAAATTACTTTTCGAACTTTTTTTTTGTATAGAAGAGCGAATTCGGCATTTGTAAACAACTAAAAATTCGATGCTATATATTTTTGAGAATGTTTACTAACAATTATTCAAACACTCACTTTATTACATAATTAATACATAGAAACTATTGTGTAATTGGTGTGTAAATTTGTAAATTTATAATGCAAATTTTTTCCTAATTATACCTAATTATGTATGTAAGATTTAAGTTATTTCAAAATTTTTAAGCTTTTTTCTTGCAATTACCCTGCTTTTTCTTTCATATATATTTTTTATATATAGCTATTAATTATTCCTGTATAGAAAATCAGATTAATTTATTTAAATAAATACGTATGATTAAAAATTTAACAAAATTGTGTACGTACAACCAACTTACTTACAAATACTAAACCTCTTGAAATTAACTACTTAACTAACCCTTCAGTTACCAAATAGTACAAGTTAACAAAAAAGTTTTTAAAATCACTGTATCTAACAAGGAAATGACCAAAAACAACTACACTGCCTGACAAATGAAACCAATACAGTCGTACACGAAAAAATGCCCACTAATTGTGTTCTGTTTATTTCTTTCATTTCTTGACCAAAAATATTTTACAGTCGAACTCAATCAACGTTGGCTTCCTGCGTTTATTTCGTGCGGCGCGTCTCATAAAACTGCTACGTCAAGGATACACGATACGAATTCTGTTGTGGACATTTGTACAATCGTTCAAAGCACTTCCATATGTCTGTTTGTTAATAGCCATGCTCTTTTTTATTTATGCTATTATTGGCATGCAGGTAAGTGTCAAATGAAAAATATTACTTATATAAATATCTATACATACATATAAACTAAATTAAAAAAAAACAATTAAAAAAATTAGTACTGTAAAATGCTACAAATTTGATTTGAAACTATTTACCTCATTTACCATTGTTATTTACTCTATTTTGTTTGTGAATCTTTTCATTGTTCTGATCATCTACATTCATTTGATTTATTATCTTTGCGTCTATTCAAATGGTTTTTATATCAGATATTTATTTCTAGATTTTTTTTTCCCAGAATAGTATGTGGGTGGTTAGAAGAGTTTTATTATTCGAATTTTTCTAGAGTGGTGGGTTAGCAAAAATTTTCATTTTGTGTTTTTTTTTCGATCAGTGGGGTAGCATCCGTTAGGGAACTGAATTTAGTACGGTTTCATGAGCAAAGGCTTTGCTTAAGAAAAATTTGGAACAAAGCAGTACTAAAAAATTAAAAACACAGTTGGTTGTAAAATTACAAAGAAAATGTATACTTTTGTGAAATCTAATAGAAGTCTTATACAATCGAGAACCCAAACGTTATTTACACTTGGCCCCGGTACATCTCTTTTGACACAAACTGCGTGCTTTGAATCTAAGAGAACTGCATTCTGTATTACCTTAGTAATCCAAACTATCTATTTCGGTAACAACTTTGACACCAAGTTTCGTTTGAGAAATTATTAGGAAGATACTATTTTTGTTGAATGCTTAGAAATTAGCTTTTTTACGGGAGGCTCAGAAATGAATTACGGTGTCGGAGCGGAAACATTTTCGAGTGATTTTCATATAGCAAAGTTTTCTGTGGCTTCTATATGCAGCCAATCAGTGAAGGATGGGGATGGATGGGGAATAGGCTTGACCACAGATGGACCAAGAGCAAACATCACATTTTTTATGGACAGCCTAGCGATAGCTAAACCCCTGGCTCTGTTACGATGACTTCCGTGGCATCGCGAATTGCATGACAATGATATGACAAGCGACGAAACGGGTCGGCCGTAGCTATTTCAGATAAAAAGGAGGTTCCCATGCTTGAGATTGGCACACTACGTTTCCTGTGGAAGCTGTAACTCACTGGGACTGCCTTGCCCACTGTTAGACCAGAAAGGGGGTTGATTGGATTGCTACCACTTCTTACATCCACAATTAACTAATTTTACTTCTCATTTCTTTAAAGCCTATAAATCTTTAATATCTTCCATAATAACGTTTAAAGGGATAATACAAAACCAGTTATAATACATAAAAACTGCAACCGAAGTTAATTTTTATAAGGACCTCTTTAGGTAAAATCTTTGCTGATTCTTCTCGATGGTCTACCTTGTGAGGTCCCTTTGCGAATTATAATTCAGTTCAAGAGATCCTATAAAGAGAAGAGTGAGCATGGCGACAGCAACACAGTGGCACATTAAATGCTCTGCTGTTTCCTAATCCCCACCAGGGTACGAAAACAAACCGTACAAGACAATTCCTGTTTGCTCATCGATCATCATATCATAGTGAATATTTAGCAACATTTTCACTCCAATATTCGGAAATGCTTCCATCAATTCAGATCGCATTTTTAATGTAATGCCAAATATTCAAGTTAAATACTTTACCTTGAATATTATTAAATGAACTCAGCCGTTATGTTTCTGTATTGTACCGAATTGTTGAAGTCATAAACGAAACGAAATAAGAACGTACAATATCGAGTCTTAACCGACAAAATAACGTAAGCGACATTTTTTAAAAATTTTATTTTTGATGCAGACTTGTCACCGCACAACTGGCTTTATTTAAAATATGAAGTTAAGTTTGTATCCCTTGGCTGATATTTCTGAAATTAACGCGTCTGTTTCCTTTATTTAAATTCCATTGCTTAGGTAAGAATCCTTTTCGTTCGGCCTGGAGTGGTCGGGCTATTGGAAGGTCTTCTAATATCCGTACAGATACCGAAGACTTGGCCTTATTGAAAAAGCCCTTTCTCAAAGGATTTACTTCTAATATTTGCCGAATGGGCAGATATTGAAAAAGTACTATCATTTTGCATTAAATGCTACATATGTATTTACAGTACCTACTCAGGTAACGAATTAGTAAATAAAGCTTCACGACAAAAAATATGACAACAATCAATGAAAGAAATTTCGCTAACAAAACTTTTTTGTTAGGCGTAAGATATACTAAAGTTACTGTATTTTTAACATGATTAATAACACTGGATCACAAATTTGTATTTTTTTCTGTGCACCAGATGCGACTAATTAACTGCTATGTAGAATCGCTCGCTGATTTCGAAAATTGAGTTAATTTCTTATTCTATGGATACATTTTCGAGATATTTGCAATTTACCGTTATTCAGCTAAAAAGATGAAGAGGTTCCACTTAATCACGTATAACTTAGGAACTAATTTAAAAATCTTAATATGAAATGTAGATAGTTAAAGCTAGCAAGATTGCCCATAAACGGGATGCACATCACTATTCCATAGGCCTAGTAGTTTCTGAGAAATTAATTAATCATTCCAGATATTTAGTTTTTTTTTATGAAAAAATTAAAAAAATTCAAACTTTAACACGAGAAAAGTAAAAGAGAAAACAATTTTTTGTAAATTTTTGTCTTGTATATCAAAGCTTGTTCTTTTGCGAAAAAAATCGAGCTTATAGCAAAGAAAATCGATGGATAAATCAAAAAGTAGTGAATGGGTAAATTAAAATGCGCAATGATTTTTTGTATGAAATATGAGCAGAAAAAAGGTTGCTCATACGCAACGTACGCTACATGGCGTATGAGTAACCTTCATTTCTGTACATATTTCATACGAAAAAATCATTGCGCATTTTCATTTCTCCGTTCACAGCTTTTCTATTTATCCTTCGATTATCTTCGTTGGCAGCTCGACTTTTCGCAAAAGAACAAGCTTTAATATACAAGACAAAAATTTATAAAAAAATTGTTTTCTCTTATATTTTTCTCGAGTTAAAGTTTGAATTTTTTTAATTTTTTCATAAAAAAAACTAAATATCTGGAATGATTAATTGATTTCTCAGAAACTACTGGGCCTATGGAATAGTGATATACGTAACGTTTATGGGGAATCTCGTTAGATTTAATTATCTACATTTCATATTAAGATTGTTAAATTAGTTCCTAAGTTATACGTGATTAAGTGAAACCACTTCTTCTCTTTAGCTGAATAACGGTAAATTGCAAATATCTCAAAAACTTATCCATAGAATAAAAAAATAATCCGATTTTCGGAATCAGTGAGCAATTCTACATGGGAATTGGATAGTGACATCCAGTGTACATTTTTGCTGTAAGCCAGTGTAATCTATTGATATATTTACATTAAGTATGTTGAACAAATGCTAAATAAAGATTATGAAATCGATAACAATAAATTGACTTTGACATTAGTAATTTATAAATAAATAAAAACCTGCAATAACTTAAACTTGGTCCCAAAAATATTTCAAGTTCCTAGCAAAGCCTTTGCTCCATTAATTTTATTTCTTTTAGACTTTTTCCATCCCATAGGGAAGTGTGTTCGTTCGTGTAGCTTAGCTATGTGACCACTCAAAATCCTATCTTTAATATCAAACGCAGCTCGAAAATTTCATCAACTCAACAGTAAGCGTGTCTACTACTTACACTACTCCAACAAAAATTGGCTACGAATTGGCTTAACGTCTTAAGACATACTACTATGTATGCATTTGTGTGTGTGTACCCCAGCTGTCGAAATTTCAATACTTCGTCGCACTCCTTTGTAGTGGTTGATGAAACATCGAGCGCGTTCACTTGTAGAACAAGTAGTTAGCGATATTTTTAGTGTTTAGGATTTCATTTCGATATTGATAACATGATTAATAATCTTTTGATATATTTACATTTATATATTGTACAAATACTAAATAACGATTACGAAACCGAAAAAACGATATGTCAACGACCATATTAATTACAATTATTGCAAATGCAATGAACGACAAAATCAAATGATATGAAATTAAATGAAACCCCAAAAACGTTAAATGCAAAATAAAACAAAAAACAAAAAAAAACGATATCGTTAAATGTGCATAATTGAAAGGTTTTTGGAAATATAAAATATGATCCGGATACACAACTCAACCGTCACAATAATTTTCAATCATTCTCCGGTGGAATCATGCTGCTCTTTCGGTAAACAAAAACAATGTTGACTTAAAACAAGTATTGCCAAACAAAGTAATTATTTATTACAAGTAATATTTTCTTAACAAGTAAAAGTTACTTACCAATTCGTATATGTATATGTATACATTTACTCGTATAACTAATATATACATACCTACTATATACTATATTTGCATATAAGTACATATGATATTCGTATATTTGTTGGCGTTGCTCTTTTGACTAGTGTTGGTTGGCGTTGTTTTTGAACGAAACAAAAAAAAAATTAAAAAAAAAAATTAAAAATACAAAAATACAATACAAAATACAAAATACAAGAAACCCATATCAGTACTATGTATTGCATAAATATGTACTTACCTACAATCCTACATCGATTTGAAGAGTTCTCACATACTACATGCATACAAATACTTTGTAAAACAATTTTCTTTTGGGGGTTAGCTTGAAATTTACAGTAGTTAGTACACAAATAAATATTTAAATACATTCATATATTTCTATTGAATAGAGTTCTATTTTTTCGTTGCTAAATAATTATCGAGTTGTGTTTGAGGAATGTAGTTAATTCAATTAAATTTTTGTATATCATTTTGAATTTATTCAAAGAGTTATTTGAAACAGTTCTGTTTATACCATATGTACATATATATATAGATTTGGAAGTTTTACCACCACAACCACCACCATGTAAGGTATTATACTTACTTATGTATGTATGTACTTATGTAAATGATTTCTCAACCTAAAAATACTCACAAAAACAAATTTCAATTCCAAAGTTACTCGTTCACACCGATACAAAAGCACTACTTAAACGTGTTGGAAGTGCATTTGCAGTGCTATTTCAGAAATTTACATATATAAATCAAAGCGACACCTTACCACCATTTCAAACACTTGACGCTAAAACATAAATAAAAGAGCAAGTAAATTAGAAATAAACATTTAAACATCGTTATAACCAGCTCTTGAGGCATTAAACGAAGGTATTTTTCACTTCTCGAAATTTTCTTTCACTAATACACATACACAACCCCCGTTCCACGAGTTACCCCTTAAAATGTTTGTAAAAGTTTAAATTCCTTACAACACAAATGCTAAGATCACAATGAATACTCGTAGTAGTACGTAAATATATAAGTGTTGGAATTACGTAAATGCTGTTTGAATTTCTCACAGGGGCTGTGTCACGAATGTAAACACACTTTGTGCTTACTGTACTCACGTCCCGCAACTTTCACCCGGTTTTCAGTTAAATATTTCCACCCCCACCATAAAAACGTACTAGTTATTTGTGAACAGTTTTGTAGTTTGATTCAGTAGAAGGCTTTGGATATTTTCTTAATTATTTTGTTACTCATACAAATGATCGACCAACAATCGAACACGTACATACATTTGAAACAATTTCCATATCAAAACAATTATATTTGTAACAGCGTTTATTTTTACAAAAAGTAAAGCAAAACGAAAAAAAAACTTTTAATTAGAGAAGATTCGAATATTTGTGTAATTATTTTTTATTTTTATTCTTTTTTTGAAATCATTATTAACTGCCTTATTGCTTATCGTTTGGTTTTCTCATAATTTTCTAGCATTCTTACCACCACCAATTATTGTTTAATTTTTTCTTTTTACAAAAACCAAAAAAAAGAAATATGTTAAAAAATTTTAAAACAAAATCAATAGTAGTACAAAAACTGATTTTTAATTAAAATTAAATCACATTCGCTACATGCATAGGTGTTTGGGAATATCAAACTAGATACAATGGAAAATACCATTACTAGGCACAACAACTTCCAATCATTTATACAAGGCGTCATGTTGCTATTCAGGTATGTAAATCTAGTTTCACTGGATTCATTCTTTTCTAAAAGTTTTACCGATAAAAAATGATAATGAACCATATAAAAAACAAATAAAATTTTAATAATCTTATGCGATTTTTAGCGCCTCTAGAAAATTTCTAGCAACACTATATACTTTCAGATTTATATGAAATTTAGTGTGAACTTATAAAAAGTGAACGTTTTCTAATAAAAAATAAAAAGTTAGCTATAGCTAGGAGAATACATAATCTCACAGGATTTAACCAACTATATTTTACCCACATATCATAAACTCGTATGTATGTTCCTACATCTAAGACACTTAGAGAGTGGACAAAATCCCAGGGTAGTCATTAAATTTCACAAAACACTAACACAATTTTTTAAACTAAATGAGAAAAAGAATGACATATCTATGTATGCAACTGAACTTTTCAATCTCTATCAGTGATCTTTGCTACAAAGCCATACACTAATTGGGGCTAACTTGAAATTTTTTATGGGCCATCAGAATAAGATGTTTAGATTCTATTATTTATTTGATGCTGCGCTCGAACCCAGCAATTTTAGCGCAATTCGGAACTTAACGCCGCCTGCATAGCCCTCATCTTTTCTGTGGTCCATCCAAGGTATGAGATTATGTGCGCCAGCGGAGGAACTTCATGGCATATACAAAGTGATTGTCCAGGTATAAGTAGCCTTAGAGGTATAAGAAAGATCATTGTCTCCATCCAGAATCTGGAAAATGGCACCGTCCAAAGTGATAAACTTCATAAAAAGCCTAAGGTAATTATATGCTCGAAAATTTTAAGGGAGTGCCTGACATTCCTCTCGACCGCATCCGAACACTTCGCTATGAAGTCCCTGTGGGTCTCAGGTCATATTGATGTTGCAGTAAACGGCAGGGGCGATAAAATGGCGAGACAGAGCACTCTTGAAGAGTTGTCGCCGAGTAAAGATTGGGTAGGATCCCCATTGATCACATTTGGGTCTCAATTCCTTTCACTCCTGTTAAGGTATTCGTTACAAATATTTGTCGCTTGAGCAAATTATCGTAGCGAGTTTAACACTTAAGCGGCTCAAGGGATTTTTTTTGTAATTTCAGGGGATACTATTTCTTCTTCTCGTCTGGAAATATTCGCTTTGCTCCCATACCCAACTTGAAAAATATACATAGAACAGATAATCGAATAGTCCTGCTGCTATTATTATCTTTTAATCACTTCTTTGTAAGTGTTTAAGATGAAATTTATTGTAATGCATAAAGTACAAGAATGATGGTGGGCACAGAAGCCCTCAGTAGGTTAACGCTGCTGGATATGTATTGTATTATTTTACTGAGAATATAGCAACTCATTAATCAATTGCTTAACTTACAAAAAATAAAGCATAAATACATGATTGTGTTTTTTGAGTTTGCAATTACATTTTTTATCGAATGAGTGATTTGATTGCAATCAATTTGGATGGATTATAATTTATTGCAAGTTGTACACAAGCAGAATAAAAGCAATCCAATTAGTAGCACAATCATTGATTGCCAAAAAAACAAATGATTGCAATTAATTACAGCTTTGCTGGGGGCTCAGTATGCCAAGCTTTATACACCAGCCACCGAGTCTTGAAATCTTTTGTAGGTAGCATAACTTTCTGATAAAGTTTTTAAACTTTTTGCCTGGATCAAGCTCGATCTAGGGGTCATATATGTACGTGTAAAAATATAAGGACGCGTTATGCAAAAAGCGGCATAAGTGTTATGACTATTTGAGAAAATCTCTGCCAAGAAATAACAAATTGTATACAAGAGTAATTAGTTTTTTTGGCTGAAATCAAGCCTAGAACCAATATAGATGTGTTTTTGATTTCATTCAGTGTTGTAATTTTCTCGAAGTTTTCACTGGATTGACATTTTTTGTAAGCAATCCAAAATAATGATATTTTATCTTGTTGCTTAAATCTGATGTACTTACTTGAAAAAATATATTTTATAAAAATGTGTGCGAAAGCTTCAAGTTAAAAGTATTTTCAAGCAAAAATAAAACTAACTTCAATTCTCATATAAAAATTTAAGAGAACCGTAAACTTCTTCATGATCCAATGATCGTAACTAAGCCAAATTAATATGGGACTACCCTTAAAGTTCCACCTTTCCGATAAAAAACAGAATTATCGGAAACGGTTGACGTGGTCCAAAGTTATCCGGTAACATACATAAAAAAAAGTACTCCGACGAATTGATAACCGTCTCCTTTTTTTGAACTTGGTTAATAAAAATTTAGTGAAAGTGGAGTATTTTTATAGTACTTACTAAAGCATTTTTAAAACAAACGAAGTCGAATTAATTTGAAGTTTAAGGTATATTTATTCAAAAACAATTTATGGAAATACCACGTGAAAAAATATTCTTTCAAATTTGGAAGAAGTCCTCAAAATGTTCATAATTACGCGAGCCTTCTGTGTAAACCCCATTCTTCCGGTGTAGTGATCTACAACTAAGGCTTAAGTAGGTCACATTTGGTGACAAACACCTGGCATTGAAACTAAATTTAGGGTAATCACATAAAAGAAACACTTGCTATTTTTTTGCAATTGTGTCAATGCCTTTTTTGCGAAATAACTTCAAAAAGTTCGCTTAGAAATTTAACAAATATTTATAAAGCTGTTTTTTGCAAAACCTTGGGATTTTGTCCAATAATTTTTTATTCGTCTTAAAATTTGTGCTCTTTAACCCTTTTATGTCCATATAAAATAGTTTATAATGTATGAATTTTTATTTTTACATACACACTTATTTCACATTCTACTATGTACACATGCTCATTTAGACAAATTTATAATTTTAAAAAGTTTTCTTGTGCTTGCAATTTTTCAAGAACTAATTCTTACAGTTCCCAGTTAATAGTTTTTAGTGCACTGGTGTTTGTTAAATATACTGATTAAATACCAAATATGCCTAAAGTAATGTCACACAGTTCACACAGCTAAAATCAAATATATGCTAAAATTGTTAGATAATGCCAGAAATATTACCAAATATACGTACAAACATAAATACCCGTATAGATATTTGTATAAAAGCTATTGAAACAGTTGTTTTACGTGGAAGAAATATTCAAGGTTTTTAGTTTGTTTGTACAACAAGCAAATGTGAAAAAAACTCTTAGTGCCGTTTTCTCAAGTAGGGTTTAAAATTTATCTGCCCTACAAACACATTTTTTTAGAACAGATAACACAAATTTTTTTAGGGCAGATAAATTTTAAAAGCTACTTCAGATAAAGGCCCTTAAACTTTATAAAATCAGGTATTTGTCAGCGAAATTTTGAATTTCCTTTTCTGCTGTTAGTTAAAAAATAACTTTTAGATATTAGAAACGAAAGTAAGCTTAGATTGTCCACCGTGAATTTTTTTATTATCGTACATAAAAAAACTAAATCTAGATTTTCGGCTTGTATAATAAAACTGGTGGTATTAAGCTCGGGGCATCAATATCCTCTTACTTCAACTGTTTTTGTTCTACTTTCTGAAAAATCAATTACTTAAAAACTAACCCAATATCTACCTTAATGAGATACTATTTTAGTAACTTACTTCATATCCTAAAGCTGTCATTCAAAGTTTCTAGAGCCCATCAAGTGTTGACCGACATATATGCCGGTTACACGCTGCGTATGGCTTTCGGTTTTGGGAATCCGTTTAGGTGAACGCTTACGGATGAACTTCACTTTGATGCATATTTGCTAAGAGCGAGTACCGAAAGATGGCACATTCCCACAGTCAGGTGACACTCTCATCTTCTTCCTAGTCCCTGCAACTACAACAAAAATCATGTGTTGGGAAACCCAATCGCTTACCATGTGTTCCCATTAGACAGTGTCCACTGATTATATCCACCACTGCGCTAATGAGGGAACGGTCAATTTAGATTAGAGATTTAAACCTTTTCTCATCGATACTTTGCCAGACCTGTTTAGTAACCCAACATGTGGGTTCCGTTGCCTACTTTTCGTTTGCCGGTTCTGTGAATGTTTCAAGACATTAGCGGGGTCCCTGCGTCACGTGCAGAATTAACTGAACGTAAAAGCTTATCCTCACTACATATATCAAATTCTATGGCGTTAGCCATCAATTATGTGAAATCACATTGTCAACTATATTATTCTCGGTAACGGCATGGATTAAGAAGAAAGTTGTTTCACTATATGTCGACAAATTTTATTGCCAAATATGAAACAATGAAAAACAACCTTATATTAGTCCCTAGCGAGCTCGCCTGCAGCGCAATTTCCCGATATTCGACTGTGTCAGCGTCCTACATTCCATTGCCACCTTCGCTGCTGTTGCACTATAAGGATAGGTGGTGGCAGACTATGTAGAGGTTCCGGGACTAATAACCTTATTTTTCAGATTCGAGCAATCGATACAACGTAAAATTAGAAAACGCGCTCGATAACCGGTAGTCCAATTTTCGAGTTAGAAGAATTCCAATTTGTAGAAAGAAAACTGAAAAAAAAAACGAAAAGTTAAGGAAAAGGACGAATTAGCACGATTTTTAGTATTCAATGTCTAAGGCCCTGTTCTGACGTTTGTTTTGTTCCATATTTGGTTTGTGTGAACATGCAAAATGTTTTGCAAGGTATCAGAACTGTTGCAAGTGCGCGCGTTTCTATTATCATCAATGCAAATTGAAAAACTCCATGCCAGACCTTTTCCCAAGTGCAAAACATTTTTTGCGTGCTGTTTATTTAGATAACCATACTCAGCTCATAAATTGTAGGTTATAGTGTTGTCAGTGCACTTTTTTGAAGTTCTATTCAAAAGTAAAAATACAAAAACAATTTATCTAAAACAAATTTAGCTTTTTCTTACTAACATATAAAACTGTTGATACTTAGAAATTGTAGAGATAATAAAATGTTTAAAAAATCTTAGAAAGTTGAATAAAAAGTACTAAAAGCTTCGATGAGTAGTTCGAACTGTTTCGATAAGTAGTTCAAACTAGGGATGTCCAAAAAAACATCGATGCAAAGAAAATATCGATGTTTTGCTTCGATGCATCGAAAAGTTTTCACTCGATGTATAAATAGTCGGTGCATCGATACATCGATGTTTTCTGTGAACTGACATCTCAAATACATCGAGCCGCCAAACATTGCTGTCTGAAATTCAAAGAAAGCAAGATGGCTCCGAAAATTTTTTATAAAAATGTTGTTCATGATTTAACCAAAACCATGTAAAACAAAGTTTCAAACTTTATACAAAATTTAGAAAAATTCAACAAATTTTCATCAATATTTTGAAATTTTTAATATAAGCCTTCAGAACATTTTTCGATATGCAGTTTTATAACTCATAAACTTATAGTACAACAAAGTGCAAGTCAGCAAAAAAAAAAAAAATTTTTAAAATCAAAGCAATTGAAACTTGCAGTTAATTATACTAAATTTTATGAGCTATAAAAGTGCATACCCAAAAATGTTCTTAGACTCATATTCAAAAGTTCAAAATATTGATGAAAATTTGTTGAACTTTTTTACATTTTTTATAAAGTTTTAAATTTTGTTTTAGATGATTTTGGATAAAACATGAACAATATTTTTATAAAAAATAAAAAAAATTGGAACTTGAAAAAACGCGCGTATTTGAAAAAATTCAACACGTGAACACTTGTATGAGTTACCAAAAGTTTGTATAATTGTTTGAAAACTCTATGCGTATCGATGCATCGATGTACGCCCTCCGATGAATCGACAAATATCGATGTAAGTTTCGATGCATCGATTCGAGGAGAAACATCGATGAATTTTTGCCACTGACATCCCTAGTTAAAACTGCGTTCGGTAATTTGAAAACTGACAATAAAATAAAGAAGTGAATTGTCGGAAAACGAAATGCATTTATTTACATTTCTGAAGTCAATATACAACAATTTTCGATTTAAAAATATATGTCGTATAACACATAAATTTAAAAAAAGAAAAACCGAAACCAATGTAAAGTTTCACAAGTTATCGAAGTTTTGATGTACATACATATATCTGCCACATAGTATATACATTTGATTCGTTCGCAGAAAGAGTTTGTAAATACATACATTCCGTCCCTTAATTTGAAAGCTTACTCAGAGGGGATTTTAGCGTCATAAAAATTTCCATCAGATAAGTCCTAAAAATAGCCAACATATTTTATTTGTAACCCGATTATAACGTGGCATATATGTATTATTGAAAATGTAAATTTTTACTGTTTTCAGGACGTACCAGGAACGCAAAGTTTCACAACGCTAAAATTCTCTCAAAGCAAGCTTTTAAACTGGTGGGATTAACGACAATATTTTTTCCTTTGTTTGCCAAACGAACCGGCTTAATATACACATATTAGTTAGTGTGTAAAACTACAATCAGTAAAAATAAAAATCAAATAACTGATTTTATAAGGCTTTTTTTGCTGACAACTTGTTTGCACTGAGTATACAATTTTAGTGTAGTTCAAACGTTACAAAATTACGCATTTAGTTCAACTCCCCATCCCAGCTGTGAAGTATCCTACACGAGTTGCAAACATAGACTTGCATTTAATATGATTAGCAGCGTTTTTAAACTTTACTAAATATATATGTACACACAAACACAAACGAGTAAACCGAAATTTTTATGTATTTTATGAAAGAAACACACACACACATACAAATTTGCTTTTACTTGTATACTACATATAGTTAATGTATTCTTAGTAAACTAGTAAAATGATTATGGAAAAGTTACTGTATTTATCTACTTTAGTACATATTTAGTACGTTAGCTGTAGTATAAACGTCCTTTTAACCAAACTGTACTAACGCTTTGCGAAAAATCTTTATAGATGTGCAACTGGCGAGGCGTGGCCGAACATTATGCTGGCGTGCCTTAAGGGGAGGCCATGCGATGAAGAAGCCGACAAGGGCAACGAAACATGCGGTTCAACGCTGGCATATGCTTATTTTGTATCGTTCATATTCTTTTGCTCATTTCTCATGTTGAATTTATTCGTTGCCGTTATTATGGATAATTTCGATTATCTCACAAGAGACTCCAGTATATTGGGTGCCCATCATTTGGACGAGTTCGTTCGGATATGGGCTGAATATGATCCAAATGCGACGTAATTATCAATTTAATATAAAAAATATAGATTTATTTCTTTCATTTATGTTCTGTACTCGTATAAATCACCAAAAAAAAAAAAATCGAAAAAATCAAAGCAAAATCACATTTGTTCGTTTGTGCATCTATTTACATGTTTAGTTCTTTTAATCTCTGTGTGTTTGTTAATGTTGTTAATCACTTCATTTACTTTTTGTAAACAAAAATTTCTAATTATGTAAATTTTTTAATAGTATTTGCGTTTCATTTCTATCGATTTTTTCAAAATGTTCACATAACAGTAGGATTTTTGGGTTACAAATTGGTTATGTTGTAAATGGTTTGTAAACTCACGCATATATGCATCTATTTAAAGTTGTATTCAACACACTGAAGTAAGATAATGCCATACATACTATTTATGGGTAAAGAAATGAAAAGCACCCCTGCAGTACGGGGGAGCGACTACAGGACTGACGAATCGTTAGCAACCAAGTAAACTCCGTCGATTACCGATCGACTACTTGCCGTGTATTTCAGCGATTAATTTTACAAGGCAATGTCCTAGACGGTAGTCACCATCGACTCTCTCTGCACTACCAGGAGTTACTAAAGTAGTTACTTACGCGATTTTCGGACGCCCCCTTTCGTACTTTTTTGCAATTCTGCTTCCGACTGGTTCAACTCTGCATTACCATGCGCACTACCACGGGTTAATAGAGAAGCTACTTACCTGGGAGTCGGTGAAGTAGCAGTTCAAAAGAAGCGATTGACTCCAGCAGTACTGGACGGACATGTCTCCAAGTACTTATACATACATATGTACGTATGTGAGGCCGTGAGAGCAGAAGCGGCCCAACCCTAAAAAATTTTTTTATTTACTTAAATTCTTAAGCTAGTATCAAATGTGATAAATTTTAAAATAAAAGTCACTTATTCCTTAATTTAAAGGTACCTATTAGTTTAAAATTAAAGAATATGCGACTTTCACTTTAAAATTTGTCACATTTGAAATTATTTCAAGTATTTAAGTACAAAAAAAAAATTAATTGTGGGTTAGGCCTCTTCTGTTCTCACGGCTCACATAATTATTTTAGACACTATTTTTGAACAGAGACCTAAAATAATTATTATCCTAATATTAAGGATCAAAAACATTGTTTTAAGAAAAATTGTCTTCGTCTTTACGAGAAATATCTTTTATCTTCTTTTGGGACGATTATATCAAGGCGGAAATGATTTACGTTTTCTCCTAACAATTAACTTGGACTTATATTTTTTTCTCCGGGGACGATTTTTTCAATATAAATATGATTTACCTCTTCTCCTAAATATTATCTTGGACTTTTATTCTTTTCTTCTCGGGACGATTATTTCAAGAGGAATAATTAATAGAATTGGTACACTTATTTAAACTTGTATATGTATGTATGTTTATTAATTTCACGCCTTTGTCCGCAATACCATCAAAAAACAAAGAAAAAATAAATGTAAAACGAACGAAAGAAGAAGAAATAAAGAAAAACCCAGGATAATTATTAAGAGAATACGCAAATAATTTCCTACCTAAAATAATCATCCCGGGAGACAAGAAAAGAAGACGAAAAAGCTTTTTGTCTAACGATTTTCGTCTTAGAAGACGAAAACCACTTGTTCATTGTTTAGTAATAATTACGACAACAAAGCAATACTTTAATTGATTTCTTATAATCGTTGTCTCTCTGTTTTTGAGTCGTGCTCTAACGCCGAGATGGTCGCATGGAACATTATTATGGTGCCTCGCAGATATGCCTTCTGCTTTTTAAACTCGTCTGTTACCTTCAGACGTCGCTTTTCTTCTTGGGGATCGTCATAACCCAATCATTTCTTCAGTAGCGATATAGTTGTAAAGAATTAAAAATGCGAATATAGTAAAATTCGTTAAACTTGTTCCGTTATTGAAGAGTGCTTCCAGAGAGCGGAATCGGAGGTTGAGGTGCAAATCGGTTAGTTTTCTGTTGAGACTATAATTTCCGACGTCGAGTGAGTTAGCGGTTAGGGTTGCATAAAACCGCTAGATGGGAGCGAAAGACGTAAAAAGGTGAGCTTCAAATATTCTTTCAAATATTTCTTTTTTAGTTTTTTAATAGACGCACATAAGGTAAAAACTATCTCTGGTCGCCACTGAATGAGACGCGCATCACGGTGAAGTCGACAAGCTTAATCTAATGCCGTGATGTCCCAAGTGTGCAAATAAAAGTTCCCAGAAATACCTTCTTTACCCATACTTGTGTGGAAACCATAAATCACGATTCATATGTCGTTGATGGGCATGAAATATGCTCATAAAACAAAAATCTCGCCTTAACGAGGATTATGGTGAGACGCTTGGCTATAGTAGACATAGCAAGGTTCAAGGCGACTGTGTCGGAGAGTTACCACTGGGTCCGCTTTATTACAACAGCTAGCTACCTCCCTAGTGCATGCTTGGCTGCACGAGTTGTATACGAAGAATTAAAGATTCAGGAAGTACCAATGGCGAACCATTATTTATTACTGGAGTTTTTCTAAGTTCTGATAAAACTAAAAAACAAAAGTGTGTTGCGTACAACCATGTGTATCACTCTGTACATACATAATTGTTTTGTATTTGTATTTGTATTCATAATCATGCATATTTTATTGTTACGAATTATTTTCATTTGATTTTTGTAAATATTTATGAGCTTAAGTGAAAGCTCCTTATTATATTAAATGATTATTATTTGTTCGTATTTGCTTCATATTGGAAGAAAGTGAAGAGAACAGAAACATGAAAATTATATCAAAGTGACACTTCGAGGTTTGAGAAAAAGATATAAAGGGAAATTTCAAGGAATCGAATTTGTTTTATCATACATACATACGTACATATTTATTCACTGTACTAAGATTAACTTGCTTTAATTAGTGCGTAAAATCGCTAAATTTTTGCAATTATATACGCTTCCCATATAAACGCTGCTACGTATTCAAAAATTAATTTGAAGTTACAGTCTTTTCTTGGAATGGCGAAAGTTTGCAAATGCAGAGCTTTCATGAAAAGCTTAAAGTGGAGACTGTAAAAGCTCAACTATCTTACTTTCATAATAATTAAAAAACAAAGAATTTATTTCTTGATTTTCGCTGCAGCCCATTGAAAGATTAAGCGCTATTTAATACATGTATTTGTAACTTGACTGCTTATCGAGAAAGCTTTAAACTGTAGTTAACATCTATCCACTGCTAGTGTGTAAAAAAAATTTTTAGAGAACAACCATTTTCACTTTTTAACATTCCTTTTGAAATTACTTTAAGGAGTTGCTAAAACTTCTTGTTTTTTCTTAATGTATAAAAAAATCTTTAAAATCTTTCAAACAACTTTAACGCAATAAAAAAACATCTTCAACGCCAAATCGTATCGCCTTTTGTTTTAAAAATTCTTACGTGTATATACATTTCAATTTTATACAACGCTTAGTATTTACATGGTTTACATATTTATTCGTATAATTTTTGATAATTTTCTTTTCTATGTTCTGCTCAGTATCTATTCGTAATTTATTGCTTTTTTGTAAATTTGCCCTATTCGTAATTTTGTGTGTCGTTGTGTGTAAACCACAACATAATTGAAAACTTCCAAGAAATTAACTAATTTTCTTACTTATTTTTTTACATATGTGCTTTTTACAAAAATCGAAAAAAACCGACAAAATCCGAAAAAACACAAATTGTTTTTCGAATTGGAAAATTACATGAAAATTCAAAAACACTATGACAAACCAAAATCGTAGTGGTAGAATACATTATACGGAAATGTATGATATGTTGAAAAATATGGATCCTCCGTTGGGGTTCGGTAACAAATGTCCCAATCGCCTCGCCTACAAAAAGCTGATACGTATGAATATGCCTTTGGATGATGAAATGAGAGTACAATTTACAACGACGCTTTTTGCGTTGATACGCGAAAATCTGAGTATAAAGATGCGATCTGGTAAGTCGAATGTCACAAATGCTACAAATAAAAATTGCACTAAAAACTCTGGTCATTAAAAACAATAATCTATTTATTCAATCTTCCCCTTTTTCTTCCTCCTCCTCGTACTTTTAGCGGAGGAAATGGATCAAGCGGACTCGGAACTTAGGGAAACCATAACGAATATATGGCCTTTGCAAGCGAAGAAAATGTTAGATTTGCTTGTACCACCCATAGAACAACTGAATAAGGGCAAGTTGTCGGTTGGTAAAGTCTACGCCGGTCTCTTGATACTGGAGTCGTGGCGTACGACGCGATTTGGACAAATCGATTCTGGCATGCCGGTAAGTTTTTGCATTGCAATTTTATATATATATGTGAATCTAAATATGTCTATAAACATACATAAGTATATAGGAATAAATTGGCTTATTTTTTTGAAATATAAAAAGGTATGCGAATGCATACAAATTCATATAAAAATATATATCATATGTGAATTTCAAATGTAATATGTGAATACATACAATTGAACAATTAAAAAGATTGAGTATGAGTTTAGAATTTGAGGCCTTTTTAGCTCTACATTCACACGCTGTAAATATGAATTCCTAGTGAAAAAACTGTAAAATATTTAGCACCACGAAAATGGTATAATGAATTAAAGATTAATCTTAGGAAATTTGGTTTTTAAGTGATTTTGATTTTCAAAATTTCTTTTTTGTTTATTGTGTAGAAAAAAATTATGTATTTTTTTAGGTACAAAATAATATCACTGAAGCTGCAAGTGTGTGCTTTTGGAACTTCAATTTTCAAAAACGTTGGAAGATGCGGTGTCCAGCTCGAACACGCCAGCATTTTTTATATTTTTCAAAGGTTTATAAAATATTTTTGAAAATAAAACGAAATATTCAAAAGTTTTCCTACTCATAACACAATCTGCAATATGGGCCTACACCTGCGACGATACAAGTACCCTGTACCAAAACTTCTGTCGTAAAAAATAAAGTTAACTGACTATGTACCTACAAAACTTTCGTTCGTCTTATTTTATAGTGTGAGTGCGCGCATCTTTAGAACTTGGAAAGGGAATTCTTAAATATAATATTTTGTCCAATTAGAGTTTCAAATGACTCTTACTACACATGCTTCGGATGGGAGCTAGAGGAGTTCATACGTAGGCGGTTGAGATCCCTTGTCCGCCTCCGGTCCACACTCGGGCAGAAAGAACTTGTAGTAGCAGATATCAGTATTTTCTGTCCAAGAGTGTCTATATATAGTCCAAGGTACTACCACACTTTTTTTCTCGGTAGGACCCACTTTGGTCCTGGGTAATCCAGCTCATGGGCCACGCATCTTCCTGAAATAGCAATAGTTTATTGTGGCAGCCCCGAGACGGGGCTCACTTAGACATTGATTGATTGTTCTATTGTGTTACCACCTGGTAATATGTGTTAAGAAAAATCCTGGGTGCCTAAAATGAAATTCCAAACCGGAGACCTATTTGACAATGTTGATGACATACGCGTCGAGGTGCTTGAACCTTAATCTAGCAAATGTCGGGCAACTGAGAATGAAGTGTTGGGATGAGTACACCTCGTTCTTCAGGCAACTGCGGCAGTAGGCGTCCGTGACAATGTTAACTCGCACCGCATGGGTTTCTTAAGGACAATGTCCGGTCAGAACGCCTGTAAATTGAGAGCTTTCGCTTAGGCCCGCTGTCATCAACCGGTCAGAAGAACCTTGGAACTTTATATGTCGGAGTTTTTTCACAGCGCTCGCTAAACCGTCTGTAAGCTCATCTGTCCAGAAGCAGGCCGCAAGTTGCCAAGGGAGCTTCTACGCCCTCCCTGTCCGCGGTGATGGCCTTGAGCTTAGCCTGCCTATATAATTAATCTGCCGTGTAATTTCCATTGATGTCACTGTGTCCTGCGACCCAAATCAGCTTCGTTTGGAAATATTCCGTGGCGATCCCAGCACCCTGATTTCCGCTTGGCTATCAGAGTAGATATTTACCCCTCTACTCAGCAGAACTCGGCTGCCTGTTTTATAGCCAAAAAGAAGCTGCAAAAATCCGCCAGCCTGAAATTGCGGTTCATTAACAGTTCTCCTCTAACTCTGCCGCCCGGCTTCGATCCATCCGTAAAGTTATTTGTTGGACTTCTAATCAAAAGGCTACAATTCTCCCATTCGCCCCTTGGATGGATTCGGGGCCTGCGTGGGAATCCATTTATTCCGGTAGGAAGTCAAAGCTTTTGAGAATTGTTGACTGCTCGTACGCCGGGTTGACGGAGAACCCAGAGCTTTTAAGCCTAATTGCAGAACGAACTGCGGCGATCTTTCCCGCAGTGTCTACAGGTGCGACCCTAAGCATAGCGTTAAACGCTAGAGTAGGTGTGGCCCGGAGTGCTCCACTGATTCCAACGA
Source organism: Rhagoletis cerasi (assembly GCA_029783565.1). Lineage (NCBI taxonomy): Eukaryota > Metazoa > Arthropoda > Insecta > Diptera > Tephritidae > Rhagoletis > Rhagoletis cerasi. The sequence goes on from JAPVRG010243473.1 coordinate 28,459, forward strand.
GGGCCATCCTTTGCACTCGCTCTAGCTCCCTAACAGGAGTATACTTTTCAACCGAATTCGCCCAGAAAATGACCCCATAAAACATAATTGGCTTGCATACAGCCGATATATCACTTTTGGAGAGACGCCTCATCTCTTCTCAATGGCGTTTCTACGCCCCCTATCGAGAGAAGCTGGGTATCAGGCCCTTTATATCTTCTGGTAAATAAAACGATCTCCGTCTTTCCAGGATTTTTAGTCAATCCGAAGCTAGCAGAGCAATTTCTGACAAGATTTTTGACTATCTTAGTCTTCTCTGGTGCATTCTAGGAGACATGGACTGCATTAGGGTTTGCTTCATATATCCTGGAAGTTATCTTATCAGGAGTTTTTTGTCTTACCAATTCCTAGTGGAATCCCGTCATACCTGCATTAATAGCGACTCCACTGTTCATAGAACTCCTGGTTTGCCACCAGGTTCAAGTGGGCTGGATGAGATCATAAAAGTTATCCAGAAATTTACCCGCCACTTCACCCGCATAGGTAATCAGCCGGCATCGTCTCCTCTCCAGCTCCTCTAGCAGGTAATTTGCGACCATAATTCAAAGCAACTTAACTAAGCAACTGACCATTATTAAGTGCCCCCTTGACCTTGAAAAATCACTGCTAAGTAAGCCTCTTTGTACTAAGGCTCCTCTATCAAGTTCGCCATCCTGTGAATGGCCATCACAAGCTACATTCATTCCTTTGATATAGAGGTTCTGACAGAGAGTCAGTAAAAACGAAGAGTGACTGATTTTTTTAAGCGACGAGAGTGGTTTTGCTGGCCCCTGGTATAAACGCCCTCTTGATAACTCTCCAAGTCCTGAGAATATACCCGTAACAAGAGTCCCTAGAAAATGGGTAGGGATAATATTCTCCAGTCCCACTAACATTAAGGACCTGAAACAGTTGAAACCTAAAACTATAGGTAGATACCGATGACCCTAAAGAAATGGAAGTAACGAAAGAAAGAAAATCTCAGACTCTCGATCGCGATAAAATTCCTAGTTTATAGCCTAGTTTTTCTTTTAAACAATACAATGACTCAACTCGTGTTTATAAGCTGGTCATTTAATTGAATGCATTTCACCAGAGTTTAAAAAAATATATTTCTTAAGACTCGTACCTAAGAACGTATACTTATAAAAATCCTGAGTTCAACTTTTTAGGTAGTATTTAAAAGTAATAAATAAAAAATGCTTGCAAAAGAAAAATTCGTAGTACATGTCGCCGCTGATGTTAGTTAAAATTGAAATTCAAAAGGCACAAATTCAGCTAAAAATTCGTAAGCTGTCACTTAGCTATATTTTTATAAGTCACGAATTTACGTTTGCCAATCACTGTAGGTACTCTATCCCTGGGTAGTGACTTTATACTTAAATTATATCAAAATATATTCAAGCACATATTTAAATCTAGAGAGTTTTTCATAAATAAAATCAAAAAACCAAACAAAAAACTAAATACATAAATAAATACAGCAGAATTCTTTTGCGATAATTTTGTAATGCAAATCATTTCTTCTCACTTGTTTGTATGTAAAATGTGTAAAACAATACGTTTTAAAAATGCAGAATTGGAAGGAGGTATATACATAAATATACAACAACAAATATGCATCTTTTAGTTAAGAGTTTATAATTCCAACTCCGTATGAAGTTCAATATTTAAAGTTGAAGAAAAATACTTAAAAAATTAATTGTCTAAATATTTGAAGATCTAAAAATGTTTACTTTATAAGTACAATATATCGGAGAGTTTTTATATATTTTCCTGTTAAAGTAGGAATTGTCGTCGTTTTTTGTACAATGTTGCAGATACTTTATTCAATTAAGTAGGTTATTGTTTTTGTTACTTAAATGTACGTTAATATTTAATGACCATAGCAAAGTAATTTAAAAACTGTACTTTGGAATGCACCGAATTTTAGTACGAGTAAAAATGTTGATTTGAAAAATAAAAATAAAAAAAAATTTTTTTGCATTATTTAGCTTGTAATATATTTAGTGTGTATCACAAATATACGGACTCGCATATTGACAAGTTTTGGCTTTTAATTTTTTTAGGATTTAATTATAATTTTCCTTTGTGAAAATATCGTTCATTCTATAACCAAAGCTACATAAATCTCAGTTTCAAACTTTGCACAAAAATTAAGAACAAAAATTAACAAAGTTTCATCAAACTTTCACACTTTTTATTCAGAATTTTTAAAAAGTTTTTGGGTATACAGTTTTATAGTTCTAGCGCAAAATATAAGTGGTTACAAAATGCCGCTGAGTTTTGGCAATTATTATTTTTTTTTTTTGTTGATGGTGTGGTGCAGTTTCCGCCATATAAAAAAATTGCCACCGTCAAACGAAAAAAGTGCCAAAAATCAACGGTATTTAGTAGACACTTCAAATTTGCACTTTTCAGTACATGAATACATGAATGTGCTTTAAAACTGCATACCTAGAAATTTTTTGAAAATTCTGAATAAAAGTGTAAAGTTTTGATGAAATTTTCTTAATTTTTTAATATTTTTACAAAGTTTGGCACTAAGATTTATAAGTTCTTTGTTATGGAATGAACTTTAAAATAAGTAATTAAAATTAATTGCTAAAAAACGAATATTTAAAATTTGTCAATCTGTGGGTGGCGTATAAATGTGACACACACTATATAAATTGGATCAGTGGAATTTAATTAAATTAAAAAAAATAATATTTTCAAGTTTCACATTTTTACATTCGAGCTGTAGAATTTCATAAATATTTTCGTTGATTACCCAGTACAAGTTGAGCGTTGAATTAATTGCAAACTATTTTGTGTGTTCTTTTATCACAAACATTTCACATATGTTTATCGTCCAAACGAATGAAACAATCGAAATATCTAAACAAAAATTGAAAACACTATCGCTCAAAATTCCGAAAATTCTCAACTGCACTGTGCATATGCCTCTACACCGTACATATTTCAACGATATCAATGAAAAAACGTAAAACATGTTGGCCAAAATACGTTTATGGTCTCAGCGGAAAAAGCGCCACACAGGAGACGAAGAACGCATTCATAGTCCGACAGCCGACGATCAGCCGGTATATCATTGTCCAATGGTCTTTTCAAGTACCACTACTTTTCAAATAAATTCAAAAAAATTCCTAGAGCTATGCATTTTGCTAGACTAACGTGTATATATGTATTCCTATTATGACTTACTCCCACTTAACTACTTACATACTCGATAACCTTTAAAAATATACTTTTTTCCTAAAGACTTACTTAAAATATTGCATACATGCATATATAAATACCTGCATACATATGTATTGCGTTTAGCATAAGCTTACCCGTTTTGCTGATACTTCATATACCTAAATTTACTTACTTACATACATACGTAACTACATGCATACAAAGCTCAATCGATGTCTTATGAATAAATAATACAATTCCCCCCTTTTTCCCCACCTCAAACCTCTAATGTCTACACAATTAATTTTAATATATTCATACATCCAAACATATGGCTACATTCTGCTCTGCTTCTTACTTTAAAATGCTTCTTAATGAATTTCATTTGACTTTTTTTCTCAAATACGAATGCTAACAACAACATATTGAAGCGTGACCTATTTTCCCCGCTAAAAAAACAACTATCAAATAATGATTGTATGAGTGTGGTGATTTTGCTCGAGCCTCCATATACATACTATACACATCTGTCTGAGTCTTGTACATACTTGAATATCTTTTTCCAGCTTGTTTCATTGAAATAACTTTACACCTTACTACCCATTTAATTGAGTCTTTGGACTCATTTCAACGCAAAATGTAAAAAAATTTTAAAACAGCTAACTAGGTATCCATTGGTTAAGTAAATAATTTTTGACGACGATAAATTTTTTTTCGCAATCCAAATTGTTTGTATCGAATCTTTTGAAATTGGCAAATGTCGAATACTTTTGCGGTGGAATTTAATTAGCATAGCACCTGTAATTGCACATGTTTAAGCAAACACTAAATATTTTTCGATAATTTGTATACATATTTAGATACTTAGAAGGATTTAAATGTTTTTATATTTGTATTAATTTTAGTAATACATTTTAATTATTTACTACCCAGACACACAAACACACCCAATTTTATTTAAATGCCCCTGCAAATCAAAGTTCTCCAAAATCTCAAAGAAATCTTTTAGAGTACGAATCCTTAACCCTAAAACCATAATATACGTAAATTTTACGAATATACAATTTTCAAATTGTGATTGCACAACTGTGCCATGCTGTAACGGTACCCAACGCCGGAAGTTCTTGCAGCAAGTATTTGTGTGTATATGCGTAAAATATAGGTATTGTTGGTAGTATTTAGGTGAAAAAATTAAATACGTAAAATTAACGTATTGTTCGTAATAAGTATAAAATTGAAAACGAAAAATTTGTAATAAGTAAAATGATTATGTGGTGGTGTAGTGGTTAGAAGTGTACACTGCCATTCCTTGGGGTCTGGGTTCAAGCCCCACGATTGTATCAGGCGGATTCTAATCACTACGTAAAATTTACGCATAGTTGGTATCAACGTAGGATGGAAGGACGTTATGGTTCTAGGGTTAAAGAAAATTATATGAAACGATTCTAAAAGAAATTTCTAAAAAAAAATCTGAAAAAATTAAAAAAAAATTCTTCAGCGAGTTTTTTAGGAATTTCGTTAATGAATCGAAGGGGACACAGAAAATTTCATTTTAAAAAATTCGATTTCGATTCGATGATTTCTTTATGATTTATTTAAGATTTCTTTGCTAGTCAGAATACTCTTAAAGCATGTTTTGCAGGGGTGCTACACTTCAAAATTTGGAAGATAAAATACATAAGTATAGGCTGGTCATTATGGCGCCCATAAGATGAAGGAACAATAGAGTTTTGCTTACCTAACATATGGAGGACGCCTTTGGCATCTTTATGAACTCAAAGACGAGATCCAGAACTACGCACAGTCCCGGCTGTACCCGATACTTAAAAGAAAACCAACTTTCCTCAGTAAAATGGTATAACCGGAATTCAAACACCACCCATTGCAAAGGCAGAGCTACAGTCTCCTCGAGAGACCCGCGTTTCTCTATCACAAATATGGTCTGCATGTTGCAGCAGATTAAACTCATACTAATCCAATTGCGACCCTGATGTACTCAACGAGTAGTTGCTAATGTGAGCGTGGATCTAGGCTTTTGCTCTCATCAGAACAGAAACCGGTAAAGCCGTATTCTTTGGAACATTTCATCTCATTTTGTCTTAGATTCATTTCTCGCCCCCTGGTATGTTTACTCATTTCTGGAATACTACTGGGTCCAAGTAAAGTTTGACTATACACTGCTGAAAACATTAGAGGAATCTTCGGTATACTCAATTGTGTTGGTCATTACTGACTTGAAGGATTTGTTTGTCTGTCTACAACAAAGGCTAGTTTTTATTGCATATATCTCAATCCGAAGCACACTGCTGTAATCTTTGAGTCTAAGGGATTTTTTGAGAGAAAAACGGCAGATTATTCTTCAGTATCAGAACGATATCAAGTTCCCGGCAGTAGAGCGCTTTTAGCAACTTCGTTCTATGCTTTTCAGTAGTTCTTTTCCTGAAAAGAATAGTGTTAAGAGTAACCCCAAAGCTACTCGTATTAGCTATTTCTTTGACAATTTTAAATTTGCAGCCATGGATGATGGAATTCGAAAGCTGTTTAGAAGTTAACCCCCAGGCTTTTTTAAAAAGGTTTCCATAAAAGAGGAAATAGAAGCACCTCGTTGAGCCATTTTCATTACCTTGGCGATACCCAGTTTAACAATTTATAGTTCTCTTACTCAATATATTGTCGATCCAAATAATACTTTGAACTAATCCCACTGCAATGTATTTCATATTATTATTCCTAAATGTGCCTTCCACACGCAATAAGACTGTCAGTGCATAATTTTAATACATAGCTCTTGTTCAACACTCCCAACATTTTCCAGCAAGGCTCTTTCAACCGATCTATCTTTGCGGTAAACTTGTTGGACAACTCTGAGGTGAAATGAGGATACAGATATGTCGAACAACTTTTTGCTTTAAAGATGAAGACTAATCTTACTTCCCTCCATGGCTTTGATGTATGGCTAAGCAGGAGACTGGCTCCTTAAATTATGGTCAGCCAGGGTGTTATTATGGCTATGGGTTTTTGTAGTGCTGCTTACATGACTCTATCCGAAACAGGATATTTGTTATATTTACTCCCTCGCCTTTAAGGAAAAGGGATTGCTGCGATGGGGTTGGCTTTCTCTATATCGCCATTTACAGGATATTCTAGTGTTTTGAAACTGCTGTTAGTGTAACCTGGCTTTTCTAGAAAGCTGATAGGAGCAAGACTTTTAGAAAGACATATTCTCAATCGGATTTCGACCATGTTGCCTTCTTAGCCATTCTTCTCTTATTGAAATTAAAGCGGTGTGTCTCCCATTCTCCCGCCTTCTTAGAAAATTTCGCTTTATTAAAACCTTCCTGGCTATCACCTAGCACCCCGAGTAATTTTAGCTCCGAATTCTGACAATTTGCTTACGCAGTTTCTAATAAGGCAAGGCTAAGAAGTCCTATAAAACACTATTTTGTACAATCTTGAAAAAATAACGCCACGGAATCATTAAAATTATTAAACACACGGTTTACATTTAGTGACACACATTAAACGAAACTACATAAAACAATGAACATTTATTTTCACAATAAAATGCCACCGCACTTACTATTAGTTATTATATTTATTTCGACGCACATTAGGGTGGAGCGGAAAAAATTTTCCTTTTTGAAATTCTACCTTTTTTTTACCTTTGGAAGTCAATAGAATAGCCCTAACATGTTTTTTTGTTTTAAGCGGTCAATATTTTCTGCCACCCCTTTTTGGTTGAAATTTTGAGGTTTTCGTAAATTCTAAACATATATAGCGTAATTTATCAAAATGATTTTTAGAAAGAATTTTGTTATGCAGTTTTATAGGCCATTAAAATTAAGTATGATAAAGTGCAAGTATGAAGTTATGAAGTAGCTGGGACTTACCGTTGCTTTTTGGCAATCTTTTTTTTTTTTTTGAAGAATTTGCTCATTTTCACAATATAAAAAAATTGTCGAACATACGTTGTATTTAAATAAAATGCGTACCACCATTAACAAAAGAAACTGCCAAAATCAGCGGTATAATATATACTATAATCTTGCGCTGGCCGCTGTGGTGTAGTGGTAAGCAGTGCGCGCTTCCGCTCCGCAGGCCTGGGTTCAAGCCCTGGTCAAAGCAACATCGACTAAAAATTTAGAAAAAAGGTTTTTTTTTAACAGCGGTCGCCCCTCGGCGGGCAATGGCAAACCTCCGAGGGTACTTCTGCCCTGAAAAAGCTTCTCAAAAAAATACAATCGCCGTTCGGAGTCGGCGTAAAACTGAAGGTCCCTCCCCTTTGTGTGACAACATCAAGGCGCACGCCACAAATCGAGGAGAAGCTCGGCCAAACACTAACATATGTATAGCGCCAATCTATTATTATTATTATTATAGCAGTTTCCCACGGCACCGTCAATTACTTTGTTCGCTCACCCAATTACTATCATGAATTACCCCATTCACACGGGCACATTCTTAATTCGATTTGTCAGTTCATTGTTGTTTTTTTAGTTTTTTCTTCATTTCCTCCCTTTCTTTGTTTTGAGATTTTCTATTCTCTTTTGCTCTGACAGCTGAGATCGATAAATTTCCGATTAAAATTAAAGACGACAGCGATTTGTTCGTAATTCGCATGGTAATTGGATCTGAATTACTCACAAATGAGGTAATTCGCTCACAAAATTTTGTATTATTTATATATTATTGGAGCGCCAATTACGAATGGGAGAGCGAAATACGTAATTGGGGTGCCGTGGGAAGCTAGTATTATAGTCTTGCGCTTTATTCAACTAAAATCTAATTCCCTACAAAAGTACATACCTAGAATTTTTCTAAAAACAATTTTTGTAAATTACGTTATTTGTTTATAATTTACAAAAATCTCTAAATTTCAATTAAAAAGGTGGGACAGAAAATATTTACATTAGGGTGGTCCTTAAACGTATGAAGCCATTTTTTACATCAGATTTCCTAAACCTCAACACCTACATCGATGCTTATATAGTCGAAGATATCACACATAAATTTTAGTCCCGATTGTAGTCGGTTAAGGCCTGTCGCACAGGGGTCAAAGTTCAGATTCCTGTATGTTGAGTCTCCATAGTGGAATCTGAACATTGATCCCCACGCCTTAACCGTCTCCAATCGGGACTTTAATTTGAATGTGATATCTTTGACCGTGGTATTACCGATTGCGGGGTGAGACTTAAAATTTCATTTTAAGGACCGCCCTCATTTACATATTGAAAAAAAAATTAAGGGGTATTCTATTGAATTTCGACGCGGAAAGCTGTTTGTTTTTTTGCTCCACCTTAACGAACATAGAGTCACAATATGGCATAATAAGTAAAATTAAGTTCTGTATATCTTTTTATAAACTCATACCCTGTAGAAAATGCTATGGTCTATTTTTCGATTTGTTAATAGTGTTTGGAAATAAACTTTCCCATTACAAATCTAACCTTTATTTATATTTTTTATGTACATATATGTAATTTTTGAACTCTATAAACAATAATCAAAGCAGTAAATGAAATTAACATTTCGCTAATTAGACTTATAAATTATGTATTTAGCTAGATAGGTGCAAAATGAAGATGAAATAAAATATAAAATAAAAACTATTGAAGCATACTTTTAGAAGCGTATGCGTACAGTCATAACGATTTGGCAAACAATTCGAGCTCTCAGTTTGTAGCAGCGCAAGGAATTGAATAAATATGTCCTATATTTAGAGTTTGACTTAGTTTTTTTTTTAAATTTTCTGTTTAAATTTTTATTAACGAAAAAGATATGCGGTTCATTTGATTCTGGTAGCATGTAAAAATAGTTTTTTTCTTTTACTCATTTCATTTTAGTTTCGGCATGCACTTAGTCCAAAGTTCCCCAAATTTGTATACTTTTTCTCGAAAGCTCACATTGTTTGTCTGAAGAACACGTGAAAATAGTTCAGTCGAATTTGTGAATCGTTCTCTAGTGCTCTTAGCATGTTTTTTTTTTGACTCTAATAAAGTTTAGCAAATAATCCAAAACTTATTGACTAAAACAGAATTTATTAATTAGATAGTTAATTTAAAACTAAAGCTTGCTGAAAATTCTAAAAAAAAAAAAACTCAAAACAATTTCGGCTCGATCGGTAATGCGTAGAGCGTGAAACGCATCAAAATAGACTTTAACCATTTTATTTAACTGTAATATACCAATTTTTAAATATTTACTATATTTTATGAATACAAACCTTTAGATATTGCTATACGAGCTTAAAGTTATAACTATCATAATCAATTTTAACTTTTACTTTATATACATATGCATACATACTTAAATACATACGTTTCAGCTCATAGCTGAAGCGTTATTTCTTGAATGCAACTTAACAATTCTTCATCTTATTTTTTATTTTTATTTTGCCTCTAATCATGTAAAATAAACAAAATAATAATTAAAAAATACTTTTCTTATTGCTACTTCACCAAATTTTCGAATAACTGTTCACCTACACACGTCACAACGCAATTCTGTTTTTATAATTACGCATCACAATCTCAAAAAAAAAAAACAAAAATTGTAAAATATGTACAAAATGTGCAATTACTTGTAAATCAACCAAACAACAAATTAACCTGCAATGCTGCCCAAATCGCATGGAATATGCCACCGGAAATGCACTGTATAAAAAAAAAAAACAAAACAAAAATAAAACATACGAATTATCCATTATCCCCTCTATTGGCAACACTCAAAAATTCGAAACACAATTTGCACTAAACCAAAAAAATACAACAATAATGCCCTATGAATATATAACATGAAACATTATTGTATTGTTTCGCTAAAAATCGAAATTGAAAATGAAAACAAAAAACAAACCCAAAAAATAGAAACAATCATTCTTCAATTGCCTGCTCGATATGGCGGCGCTCGACAAAGGCGGATCGCGTCAGGGCTCCATTAGCTATGAGGCAAATGGCGATGGTGGCGCCAATTCACAAACGCATTTATTAGCTAACACAAATCATCATCACCTAAACGGTGATGCCGATCACAGTTTGGCATCACTAGCACGTCGGACAACGATCAAAAAGCGTTCAGTTAGGTAAATTAATCTCTCTCTATTCAATATGTGTTTAAATTAAATGTGCGCTTTTAATTTGAATACATTACATTGTCGCAAACATACATTCAATATTCATCAGTACATACATACATAAATAAATTTTTTGAATTTGCTCATTCACACATTCATTCTACCATTCATTCATCATTGACTATGCATACACGCACCAAATAATACAGTTCTGATGAGGCTATTAAGAGCGAGGATGTATGTAACTTCAGGTTCAATAATCCCTCTAATCTGTGAGCATCATTTTTTTCCAGCATACCTCCACAATCAGTTTCTTTTTGATTGTTGATGATGTATTTTGGAAACAATTTTTCTGCAAAATACAAGCAACTAAAACCCAACTATGTATGTACATATGCACCAGCTGGATAACATAAAAAACGGTGTACACAACTAGACATACCTTACTTAAAGGTAGTTATAACGGAAAGGTATAAAAACGGACGAAAAACACGAACAATTTAGAACGATAAATGACACTAAAGATGGCACAACGCCGAAACTGGTTGGCCAAAATTGGCAAGTGATGACGGAAATTCGTTGAAAAAATACATCATACACAAGTATGTATGTATGTGATATCTTAAAATACATATCCCGTTTATAATCCTGACCGAGGGTTTTTTGGTCCCATTTTTGGTTTGTGTTCAAATATACGCTGTTTCGTCAGAAGGCAGAACAATTCCAAGTAAACGCGCTTCAATTGGTTTCAACACTAGACAAAATCAGTTGCAAATCGGCAAACTGCATACCTTCGCAAGGTCTTTTGGCTAATACATACCGAGCTCTGAAAACCCAAGCTTATCTTAAGTGTTTTAGTCTTAGTCTGGGCAACACTGGACAATCACAGGTAATGTGCCTCATTTCCTTTTAATTTTCAAGACATATGTATGTATGAGAGCGAGGATGGTACTTTCTACCGAAGGGGTATTCAAATAATCTGGCTGGTCTAACGCCCGCACTTGTGACATTATAGTAGAATCCCCGTAATTTACTGAAGCAAAGCACTTACTGCGGCCCGCTCAGTTATTTCAAGTCGCAAAGACGACCAACTGAGAACGCGAAGGGCTCCGGTCTCAGAAGGATTGATCATGAATTTTCCGTCGCCAGTTCGTCGGCGACCATGTTTCCTTCGATCCCATAAAGGTCTTTTACCCAGCAAAATGTTACCGTGTTTGTCGCTGGCCGGAGTTTTAAAGCATCAAAAAACTGTCTGCTGGTCTGGGAGATGATGATCCTAATTATTATATAGGGTCCTGATGTCTGCTTGGATGCCTGAAAATAAAACTTAAAACGTGCCTTTTAAACCCTTTTCACGTCTGGCGCACGTCGAGATTTCTAGCACATTGTCGTTAAATATTGTGTAGCTTTGTGACCCGTGTCTAGGTGTTAAATAAAGACCGAATTAAAATAGGTTTTTAAATGAACCTTAAATATAAAAGTTCTTTCAAAAGCCACACAGTGTATTTTTAGGGCCTCTTAGTGCTTGATGATCTGTAACATTTGAATGGGTGCGAGTTTTAAGATGAGTTTTTTGCAAATACGGGCAGGTTGATAAATTAGCGATGTTTGTACGACAAAAAGCCACTCACCACAGAACCACATCTTCAGGTTTCAGGTTTTCAGAAGAACAAATCTGGAGAATATGCTGTATGAAGCAGCAATTCATAACTAATTCAATTTTGCCATTGCGACTGCACAAGTAGACACTAGTGCATTTTATTGGTGGACGGGCAAGTCGCGGTCGTTTTTTACTTACAATCAATGTCGAATCTCTCTAAGAGCAGAGAAAAATATTTCGCGGTGATTATTTTGGCTTCTCCAGGTAATCGATATGAGTGACACGCGTGCACCCCAAGAACTGTCATCTAGCCGCTAAGGGTAGATCCATCTTGGTGTGGTTTATATTCACCGGAGAAGCTCACTATTTGTACTCTTTCTTAGTTCTTGGAGTATTGTGAAGTCATGTCAATGTCATGAAACGGCGTTAAACCTAGTCTGGATTGTGTGGTTGAACGGCGCCAAATATATCTTTGAAGTGGTTCCACAGTATGTCTGCAGTATCAGCTATCTTTTGCATTTTCACTCTCTAATTATCCAATATCATTCCATGGAGATTTTAATGACGATTCCTAGTGTGACGGCCTAAACGGACAGCCTGAATTTACCTCTTCCGATCCATTGAAATTAATGGACCAGAGTGCTCCAGGTATTTATCCAGCCTTTCCTTTGTTTTGGAGTTGGATTTTAATACTCCTTTTTCTGACTTTGGTCAAAATATACGAGGTGGTCTTCTTTCAACGGCTATCAAAGACAAACTGAAAAACGTAGTTTGCTCAAAATTTGATAGTAAGTTTTAAACTCATATCCAAACAGAAGATGGTTTAATTTCATTGTTCGTTCTTAATTTTATTCAAAATACAATGGTTTTTTCTGAATTAATGCCCAATAGGATAATGATTTTTAAAAATTTTTTGAAAAAATGCAGTTAAAGTGAAAAATCAAAATTTTGTGTAGGGCAATGTTCGAAAATGTAAAGAAGTTTTGGATGTATTTGTTTAATTTTTCGAAGAATGCCTCGAAAATAGTGTGGTAATCTCTCACATTTCAATAAAACTTGCATAACGAAAAGCTCCATTTGTTGGTTGATGGCTTAGGCCATTTTCTGGGAAAAGTGTTTCACGATATAAATACATATGTATGATAGGCAGAACTATTCAGCAGAATAAATTATCGTATTCAGTCTACTTCATTGATTCGTTTTCTCTCGCTAATCATTCTTCATGACATCATTGGCTAATATTTCATAAATCCTATGCATGGAAATCTCCATTTAATTGTTTGATGCAATACTAATCACTTGAACAGGTTTTCTCATCATAACTCAAAAGCAATTATTTTTTATTTTTTTTCGATATTTATTTTGGCATATCTCACTACATCGCTTATATGCATACTAACAAACAAATACTAAACATAATTACTCTGTATCGATATACTTACTCTGTATATGATCAAATACATACTCTTGTTTCTTTCAATTCTAAATAATTTCAGAAACAAAAAGGTGAATAAATTTGACACACTGCCAGTGGTAAAAGAAATTCCAATTTTTACTAAACTATACTCGTACTGTGTATTTGTATGTATGTTATGAATAAGTGTGCAATCTCAATCTTTCTATTGTGTATATACTATAAATGCATACCCAATTATAAAAATATATTGTATTGTACATACATCTATATGTACATATGTATATGTACGTATCAGTAAAACAATTTTCTTTTACGAATTAATAATTCGTATTCATTTACGAGTTAATTAATGCCTAGTGTACAGTTGTTGTCATGATTATGTGTAACTACTAATTTTCGGTTCGGCCATAACTGGATGGCATTGTATTTATAAATCTAAATATTTATCATAAGGTATGATTGCAACTACTCTGTATATACTATACATATGAACGTAAATGAGATTCTAGAATGCAATGTTGTTTTAGTGAAAGTGAATAAATTGCAACTACTGTCAAATTAGGTATTTAAATAAATTGTATATACTTACATATAAATGTTTAGTGACAGTTATTGTAGCAGGTTCGTTTTTGTAGGATGGCGTAGGATATGAAATAGATATCTTTCAACATTCAATGAACGTTTCTTATCTGCACTGAATTTTTAGAGGTGTACATAGAAAATTATTTTTAAATTTTCTTTTTTTTATTGGCTGAAATTTGTGATTAACTAAGGCGCAAGTAGATAATTATGGTGCAAATCGTACGCAAAATCCGCTTTCAGCTTCTATCAAGCCATAAAGGCTTGTAAGAACAATTTTGAATTTGGTTGCTTAGGAATTGACCATTCAGAATGTATGATGTTATTTAATACTGGAAAAATTGCTCACAGTTAAAAATAGCACTTTGAAGCAAAGCGCTTAAGTTCTGTAAAAATACAATAGCTTGTTGCTGAAAATTTTACTCTCCTTCATTAAATAGGAACTCAATTTACTTTTAATAAACTAGGGGCATTAGTTAAATTAGATTCACCGTTCTTTTCGGCCCATGTTTCGTTTGAGCTTACTTGAGGTTATACGGAGTGTACTTGTATCTTTTCATAAAGATAAGTAATTTATTTTTATATTACCGACTAAGTAGACGAACGTGCTCTAAGAAACTCTGCCTGCATTAATGAATCACGAGCATAAACCTGTGGCAATCCCGACTTTATACTCGAATACCCTTAAGAGTACTTATTATTTAATTTTAAAATCGCCAAAAAGGTGTGGTGTGTCAATTTTCGTACCTAGTCTGCTTTGCAGGGTTTAACGCACAATGAAAATCTGGCCAATGATTTGACCCGTGTATAAGTATTGGGGTGTGCTATAAATCAAATGACAATAAGGCAGATTTGTATTATTTGTCAATTGAAAGTGATATATCAAGAATTTGCTTTATTTCGTTTCTCGTTGAGCAATAAGACCAACTTTTAAATTTTACAATTTAGCAGTGAAGCATAATGTGCACTTTAATAACCCAGTTACATTTGACAATGTTATATGCAGCTGATAAGAAATTAATAGAAAATCATTCCAAAGTAAAAATTAAATTTACAAAAGAGCAAATTAAAATGACATTATTACAATAACAAAAAACAAAATTAAATAAAGTACAACAATGCGTCAGATTCGTTATCAAAATGAACTAGATCTTTTATAAAAAGTTAAATGACATTTCTAAAATAATTGAAAGTTGAGCAATACGAAATCGGCCGTTTATGGAGAATTGTACGCATGCACCAAAGATAAAAAGCAAATTTGAAAGAAAATATTATTTACAACAAAGGAAAAGATTTTATTGTTTTTTTACATAACCATCCGATACTCAATTATTAGCTACTTTTTTTTTAAGTTTATATACAGAAAAATACCCGATTTTTTTTGATATTAAAAAGCAATTTAATTTGGTTGTATTGCATGGTGTCCAAAACTTAAAAAAAAATATTAAAAAATGTATTTAAAGAAGAAAATAAAAATTTGTATCAGGAATAGGAGCGGTCATGTCGAGAACGATTTATAATGAATAAAAAAGTTTAAATTGTTAAGTTTTTTTTTTTCTTATGAAATTTTACCCTCCACCAGTTAGCCCGGAATCCGCTTACGGCTTACTTAATTAATTTAAGTATTATACCTTCTTGGACAGCTAAAGATACGCACTAATTTTTAAAATAATTCTCATAATAATTTTCAAACAAATTTTTTTTAATGATGTGAAGTAGGAAATATTTATAGAAAAATCGTAAATTCAAAGTTTTATCAAGCAGCCATTTTTAACTGTCATTAATTGATATACCCTTTAACTAAAAACAGAAAAAAAATCGGACCCTTGAACTAACATTTAAAAAAGTGGGCGTACAAACAAAACAAAATATTTTTTTAAATAATCTTTAAAATCGAATGTCTCGAAAACGGTTAAGTTTTGGAAATCATCTCATGTAACCAAATTAGTCAGAAATTACCTAAATAATAATGTCCTAGTGATCTATCCCGGTAACCGTGTATATTAGAGTGGTCCAAAAAAATATTGTTTTATTATTCAGTGTTCACGAAAATTTATGTTCCTTGTGCTAAAAAATGAATGTAAATAACTTGATTGGAAAAAAAATTTAGAGGTTTTTTTTACTTAGAATGACTCGTCCTTCAATCCGCGCGCATACGAAATCTCTCAGGACATTGAAGTTTTTTAAGCTCTTATAATATGTTTTTGAGGTGGCTGAATAAATTGGGGGAAAGTAATTTTTTGATCTGACTCTGACATTGTCAGATATTGGGAACAATTTAAAAAAAAAAGTAAATCCGAAAATTTCACTTTAACAGTTGATTATGTTTTAGAAAAAATGTTTGAAAGTTCAACAAACTCCTTTTTTGACAGCTGGAACTGCTGCTTTACCATCGGTTAATGGACTTTGTTGCTTTCAAGCCACGTTATTATTGATGCTCTCGCCTTGCGAAGACGACCAGCCTCTCTATCAGCGTCTCCGTTATCGGAGTTGTGCTCGTTAAGACAGAAGTTTTCTGCCTTCAATGCCCACCTGAGCGTTAAAGGTGTCATAAAATTTTAGATAAGTCCAGCTCATATAATTGCCTGATGAGGCTCGCCTCATGGAGACTATTTTTTATTTAATAGTTTCCCGTAACAATAATACTTGATACGGAACAAATTTGTTCCAAATATTCACAGTGAAGTAATATCATTGCAGCATTTCTAAATTATCATTTTTCCCCAATTTTTTTAAGTGTGCCTATCTGCATTTCTTAAAACTGAATTATTGCTTTGATTACTCAACAAAAAATTCCATACAGCTTGCGTAAAGGCTTGAGATGACCTGTTTGAGGTGTTTTCGAGAAATCTTGCGCGCAGACTATGAAAACACAACTTGCAAAAAAAACCCCGTTCAAAGTTCTAAAAGCACTTTCCACATAGAAATGAAATTTTCATAGATTATATGAAATGAAAATAATTTTGTTTTTAGATTAAAACTGCGTACAATCCCTTTATAGTTTTAATCCGTGAAAAAAATTTTTAGAATTTATAAGCATTTTTTAGAGATTCTTGTAATTTGAATTATTTTAATTACTTAAAGTTCACAGCCTGAAATTATATTCAACTTAGTTGAATAACTTGAATAAAAAATTACTAAAACTTTGCACATTGTAAGTAACTATCGAACTTTACGAAGATAAGTATGTACATGTTTTAGCACCAAAACCAAAAACACCAGTTAGACAATCAATAAAAAACCTGATGGAATATGTGAATGTGTAGCAACAAGTATTCGAAAGGCACTGTATGAATGTCAGTGTTTTATGAGAAAATTTAAACACAAATAGTTCACGGAAGCACACATCCACGGATATAAATTTGTAAGAGTGTGTTTGTATATGCTGCCGGCGCACTAACTGCGTATAAATACATACAGTACTTTCTGGATGTAAGAGCCAAGGAACCTGCTAAAGATTCCAGCACTTTTTCCGGGAAAGACTTTCATAAAAAACCCGATTAATAGTCTTTTTGGGGCTTATACGAAAAATCCGCTTAATGAAACTTTTGAAGCATATGTAAGAAAACCCGCTTAATAAAACAACTGCGGCTATAAAAAAAAATCTGCATACACAACTTACTCGTATTAATAAAAAAAAAATTATGCATTTGTAACTTTTTAAAAATATATGTACGTATATCCAAGGTTATTTATATTTATGCATCACAATGCTGCCAACTCTTTATTTTATTTTTTGAAACTAACAACGGGGATTTTTGTAAGAACTTCAACAAATGGCTTACACATTTTCAAGGTGATAGCGGGTAGATGCCTTAAACGGAAAATCCATTTAGCGGAAATTTTCGTGTATATTGCTTATGGGGATTTTTCGTGACCTAATGTTGTTAACTTGTAAGAGGGGAAATCCATTAACCCGAGGGGTTTATATCCAAAAAGTACTGCATATAATTAAATAAAATTCGTGGTAAGTAAGCTTTACACACACTTATTTACATGCGTCACACACGTCACAAGCAGCACATGCCACATGCTACATGCCACATGCTACATGCCACATGCTACATTCCACAAGCTACAAATAGGCAACAGATGTCAAACACATGCCACATGGAACGCGTGCAACCACAAGCTCAGTCAATTTCAGTTCAGCAGTGCAAATGCATTCTTTTTTATGCCCTGCAAATGCTTGCCAATCCTATTTAGTGTCTTTTTTTTACTACATAGTTGCATGCACATTTATCAGGCTACTTAGCCCACTTTATCTAACTGTATTGCTACAATTTCTATGTACTAGCATTTTTCTGAATTAGTGTGTTTTTTTATGTCTTCGTCGAATTACATTCGAAATCTATTATTTGATTTAGTTTTCATTTGATGTATTCCTTTAAAAAATGATTTTAGATGATCATTATTTATTGATTTTTTTAAACTAAATATAAATATAGGACAGAGCGTTAGATGAGCAAGCAGTGAATAGTGTCACAATCCAAACTAGTCAAAATTTAGTGCGAAAAAAGCCAGAACAAACAAAAAAAATTATCAAACTAGTAACAAGAAAGCGTAATGAGTATACTGCCTTAAGTATGTAGAATCATGTATTAATATTTGTAAGTGTTACATATATATATATATATATATATATATATGTATATGTACTAGATATAATCATACATATTTACCTTGCATTTAACTTTTTTGTAACCATTTAATAAATAAAATATATGTATACGTTAACGTTTGTCGAAAGTTACATAACTAAAAAATATATAACTATATACATATACCCCTTTTACTTAATTACGTACTTAATTACCTAATTATTTACTGAAATTGTGTAACATATTTGTAAATCCTTCCTGCCAAAAGTACTTACTGTATCGGCTGTTGTAGTAGAAAATTGTTTGTGTACCAACACATTACTAAAACATTTGTTTTCAATGATCTCTGCCAGATGCTGGAACTGCAGGATGCGTCGAGACATCCTTCTCAGGAATCGTTAACCGGTGCCGATGCTGGTCATTTACATCCTGGTCACGCGTATCACAATGGTCATCATCGCCGTTCGCCGAGTTATAGGTGAGTACTATATGTTCCAAACTACATACATATTTGAATTCGAAAACGGAACAACACAAAACTCACTAATGTATACACAAAAATACAAACATGCAATATTTGCAATTAATGTCAACACAACAATGTATGCTGTTAATGAGTTAATTGATTGGAAAATTAATAAATTTTCATAATTACAATAATCATACTAAATCAGACATAACGGATCTCCATTGGCCAGATCTCCAAGTCCTAGACGGCGAGGCCATCAATACATACATCATGATATTGGGTTCTCCGATACCGTATCTAATGTTGTAGAGATGGTCAAGGAGACCCGTCATCCTAGGCACGGATATGGGCATCCGCGTTATCCAAGAGGTATACAAATATAATACATATCTTTTTGTATTAAATTGTTGTTTTTTTCTTGGTAATTTAACATTTAGTTATGCACACTTTGTTAAACATATTTAAACATACACTTTAACTGCTATTTACTTACACTTTACTTATCACTTTATGTATTTCAATTAGGCTAGCACAGGTCCACTAAGCGCATATTGATTTTTGTATAGCCGGGCAATACTTAAATGGAGTCATTCGCTTTAGTACTGTTTAAAAAATAACCAGCTGATGATAGCTGAATAAGTTTTTTACCAGGTTCACAAAAGTTAAAAATAAATAATTAGGTATCTAGCTGAGCTTCTCTTCCAATTTTTGGTTTACGTCTTGATGTTATTACACAAATAGAAGCACCTAAAATTTTACATCGCCCCGAACGAGAAATTGTTTTATTCGACGCTTTTTTAAAGGCAGAAATACACTCGGAGGTTTGTCATACAGTTCTTTGTTTTAGATTTCATATTTCAGACCAGGGTTCGAATCTGCGTCCTACAGAGTGGTAGTAATCACCTTTAACCGCTCGGGTACAGTGTCTTCCAAAGTTGTAAGAAGTATAAGTAATAGAAGTAGGGGTAAAACAGACAAGAAAACCAAAATTATTACAGATTTTATTTAAAGGAATTTCTTCAAAAAATCACATAATCTACGAAAGGAAATCTTACTCCGCAGCCAAATAGGTAGAGCTGTAAATTGCCATTCATTAGGTCCCAAGTTCGAGGAGGTGTTTTTTTATTTTCTATGTTTAGCTTTTAATTAGTTTAATTTAAAAAGAGTTGCTACTCGATACAAGAGAAATGTCTTCTTAACAAAAAACTATAGAAAAATCTTATGAGTTTTTTTTCAATTTTATGAGATGCTTTTTTCTCAGTGTACTATGTAGTGGCTCGGTCGTGATACTACGAGTATATGCATGCATGCTTCTGCAGCATCTTGTTTAATACATATGTATATAAAAATTAATTTATGTACATACATACTATTATTGACTCCTAAACCTTCCATCCAAATGCGATGGAATTTTGGTGAGTTGAAAAACCTTACCCGTTAGGGGACCGCAGAAGTCGATATATCTTGAAAATTCGTATTTATGAGCCGATTTAGTTTGTGTTTATGCGACTACTAACACCCAGCGCCTAAATGCATACTACAACTTCGATAAACCCGCATAAACAGTGCAGCACAGATATGTGCACTGCTGCATGTGCAAACATTTTCTTTATGAAGTTAAGGAAATGTTTGCATATGCACTTCTCAAACCTTTTTGAAGTAATAAATTGATGGCACTTCAAAGGATGCTTGACCTAGTCTGACGCATCCTCCAGACAATGCCCCTGGAGTTTTTTGTGGACTCTACTTGGCTTATAACCATGCAGAGGTGGTAATTGATGATTACCATTGGCCACAGTGCCTACCCACCATTTTTGCTTGAATAAATATTTTTTTTAATAAACATGCATACAACCTGGCCTCCTCATTCACTGAGTTGTTCAGTTAGAATTAGTTAAATATGTGATGAGATATAATTTTACAAAAAAACAAAAAATGACAAAATAAATGGCGCTTGAGTCGAGAATTTTATCATTTGACCATTGATATAAATACAGATACGTAAATTCGCGCTCCTCCGTCAATTTTCCAACGCGTGGTTCATAACATTGAGGACTGCAAATGCCGCACCTTTGAAAACCGAAGCATATTGCCCAAAATAAAAGTAAAGCTTATTCCCATTATCTTCGATATAGACTTCAGAGCCTTGCCCTGTGATAGTTTTGAAACCAGTACTAAGCCTCATGCCACTCAGCATTGTGGTAACTCCTCAACAAAGGCATTGGTGACTCACTTTATGAGTATTCTATGGCATTGAAAATACACTAACGCCTATATCTCTGCCTCCAACAGTTTCTACCTAACACCAAATTGTATCGTAGCAGCAGCCGTGTTAAGTGAGAGCACAGAAGCACGCAGTATAAGGAAAAGCCGCCAGAGTCATTTCGTAGTGTCCGTGGATGTAACCTTATTTGGTCGTGGTTCCTTGGGGCATGCAGCAGCAGGGTGAGTGAGGATTTCTCACCACCTGCTTTCGACTCATTCTCCTCTTTCCCGACTCATGCTCCGACTGTGAAAAAAAGGGAAGAGGTACGCCCACCCTACTCTCTACAGGATGCGCTCCCTTAGCTACTTTTCGCTTGGAGATAAAAAAGTTCCGTCTCGTCCAATTATAGTAGTCCCAACTGGAATATTTTTTGTAATTAAAAGGAATGAGGAACCCACTTATAACTTCAAGCACGACATCGTCCGCGTTGCTTTTATCGATTCATCATCCTTTGAAAGAAGTTTACCTGTAACCATTGATTTGGTCAAAAATGTTACTGAAAACCGTTGCCAAATAATATCTATTAAATACAATCGATTTTCAGTTTTCTCAACACTCTCGTTACTGTTCGGTAGGCTATTACTTCTTCACACATTGTTTTTGAAATGTTCAATTCCTTTGTGTCACATACGGATCAATAATAGTTCAAACAAGCATCCGAATACAGCTCAGAGTTTTCAAAAAAGGAAGGTTTACTACAAATGAGCTATCCATTGAGGCTTAATATACATTTTCTTTGGAATTTGAAATTGATGCTGAAAGTCGCCATTAAAAATTTGCGATGGGGTACTTTTTTAGAATATATTTTTGATACATTTTCCTCGCTTAATATTCGCTATTAATTTCCAAACACTGCAGTTTTCTCAAAACTGTAGTTTCATTTGTAATTTTCTTATTAGTAAATATCGTATACTCCAAATAATTGTTTTAATCTACATACATAAATTAAAAAACTCCATGAATGTCAGACAGAACAACGGTTTTTTTTGGTGCTTATAAGTATCTAGTTCTTATAAAAAAAATTCCGCAAACTGTTATCAGCAAGGAATATCTCTTTCATCGAGCAAAACACATATCGTTCAAAAATGGTTGACCTGTGATAGTCACTTGATAGTAATACTGAATATGTACTTACAAACAACAGAAATATGATTAATAGATACACTTGTGTAGCCAAAAACATTAACACTATTTATGCAATACAAAGTTGGGATTGCGATTTGTTTATCTACAAAATCAGAAATTTTATTAATTTGTTTATCTATATCTTTGATTTTCATTCGATTTTTGCAAGGCATGCTAACCGTTTTGAACGTACACATGTATGACCCCCTATCCTAATGTACTTAGTACTCGGCATTTTCATGCTTACTCTAAACTTACACAAATTGCAAATTATCCTAAACATATTTGAAAATTTTCACATCCAGACATAAATACATACAAACATAAATACAAACATATATTCTATGTACGCACACAAACATAGATACTTATACTATCATTTTACATACCAGCATATTTACGCAAATTTATTTTTCCTGCTTAGTTTTTTGATCATTTCTTTACACAAGCATACACCCTGCAGGGAAAGCTAGTAATGCTGTAAACACATAAAGGGCTTGTGGCGTGTG